>MU217376.1:384892-404153 GCA_018584345.1 Thuja plicata | reverse complement strand
TATATATATATATCTGTGGGTGTGGGTGTGTGTGTGTGTGTTTTGACACACATATGTCAACACACACATGCACGCGTGCGCGCGCGCGCACACACACACACACACACACCCACACACATTTATATATATATGTACACACAATAGTATTTCTCGCAAATTTGTAGATAGCACTTACTTGAGATTTGAGCAAATATCAATAACATCAATCTTGCATGTAACATGTGGTTTCTAAAAAGGCAGGCAAAACAATCCTTGCCCTAAGTGTTAAAGAATCCAAATATATTTTTCTAACCTTTGTATAGCGTCTTCAGTTAACTTATCACATAACAAGCTTTTGATTATACAAGAGAGTCCAAAGAATCTTGGCAAGCTTTTGATTGTCCCATAGATTCAAATATGCAAAATTATGGGATTGCATTTACGAGACTAAAAACAAAGAGAGTTCTTTTTGGTCTGCGTGTCATATTGGCAATATTTCCCACCGTGAAGATTGGGGTAATAATATGTCGGAACACAAATGGAGGCAAATAGATAGAATCAAAACACATTCAACCCTAAGAAGCCTCAAAATGAAAACTTTGGTTTTGTATGAGATTCTACAAGTAGAAACTCTTATGGCAAGACATATTGTCAATTAGTGTCAAAACACTTAGTCACTCAGTGATACCCGAGTATACAGTGTCGCCCGAGTGACAGTTTATCACCCGAGTAGTCTTTTGGACCCGAGTGACAATTTGAAGCCGACTTTGCATATATAGTTGTATATATATTTGTTTATTGCAAGCCGACTTACAAAGTTATTTATTAGATAAAGATATATATGTAAGATAGTTTGTTTTATCCAATTAAGAGAGAAGAATATGTATATAGAAGATGATATGATTATGCGAATGGTAGTTTGAATCAAGTGAAGAAGTGTTCAGGACAACAGAGACTTATCTATCACATTCAGGTGATCAATTATATTTCAAGGGATCTTATTCAGCAATCACAGTTGCACAGAGCAGATCATCAACTGGTTCATTCTCACAGGTGGATCAACAAAATCTTTTAACAAGGTGGACCTAATAGTCCTTTCTCTAAATCTCTTAGCAGAGTTACATTACTCATTGTATTGTACAAAATCATTTAACAAGGTGGACCTAACAGTCCTTTCTATGCTCCTAACAGGGCAAACCATTAGAAGTGGTCATTGTAAGCTTTAACAGGCTAAATTTATATTGCAGTACTAAATCTTGTGGGTATCATCCCCACCCCAGTTTTACTTTCTTTTGGAAGGTTTCTAGGTAACCAAATATTGTGTTATGTGTTGTATATGATTATTTACTTTCAAGTCATATGCATGCAAACAAATAAGCTAATCTAATTGTGGACTAAAAGGATTAAGTTTTATTGATTCCTAGTTCACACCCCCCCCCCTCAGTCATTGGGCACATCATATAATTCCAACAACTGGTATCATAGCAGTGGTTCTCTTATCAGAAGTTTTACAGCTTGAGAAAAGATCAGAGGATATGGAAACATACAGACTGGAGAAAGCCATTGAGAATGAAAAGATAGATGTTAAAGTGGTCATGGATCAGATCATAATACTTAAGGAGAAGCTCTCTCTCTCTCTCTCTTTCCCTAAAGAGAAGAAAAGAACTAGCAGTGTAGCTGAATGACAAGAACTATATAGAAGAAAGAATTGAAGAACTTTACAAAGACAGAAGCTTAGAAAAAGTTGATGCAGTCATTGAAGACTTGCTTGCAAAGAATCTCAATTTAAATGAAGAAGTCATAAAGTTAAAAATAGAACAGGAAGTTCACTCAATCAGAATGTGTGAAGTCATGGAACTAAAGAACAAAGCACAAGATGACAAAATTATAGCACAAGAAGATAAAAGACTGTTGAGTACAAGATTAGAGGAAAAAGAAAATGAAATACAGCACCTATCACTTCAGCAAGTTGATTTGGTAAGTCAACTCAACAATGCAACACAAGAAGTTGTCAACCTAAGGACAGAAAATGAAAGATTACATAATGATTTCAATACTGAAAAGCAAACAAATGAAAGTATGGTGAATTCACAAGCTAGCATGGATCAGGCAACAGAACTGAGAAATCATGGCCAAATCGGATTAGGATATACTGAACAAGGTGAATCCTCACAACAAGGAGCTCAAATGAACAATAGACCTAAATGCTATCACTGTGGCAAGATAGGGCATACATCAAACAAATGTTGGAGCAATGGAAGGCCAAAATTTAATGGTAAATGCTACAGCTGCAACAAACATGGACATAGAGCAAGTGAATGCAAAGAGAAACCTAAGTTTGAAGGGAAATGCTACAAATGCAACAAACAAGGTCATAAATCTTCCGAGTGCAAATCTAAGAGTTGGAATCCTGCTGAACAATTAGCCAAGGCAATTTTTGGTTGGGATTAAAACACCTGGCACAGATGTTGTCACTGTGGTGAATATGGACACATTGGTGCAAATTGTGTGAAGACTCACTTCAAAAAAAGAGATCCTACTAAGAGATGCTATGTATGTAAACAACTCGGTCATCTGAGCAAGAATTGTATGAACAGATAAAAGGTTGATACTAGTTTTGAGAATGGTAAAACCAAAGTCTTAGAAATCAGAGCTCAGGTGAGCAAGCAATGGATAAAGAAATCCTCAGACAATTCAGATCAAAGCAATGAAGGATCCAATGACACCCTAAACAGTGAGATGGGTGGATCAATCATTACAGAATAAGAAAGCAAGGAGGTGACTGGAACTGTGCAATAACAAACCATCCTACATCAGTTCCAGGCAAGCAATACAATCCATATCTGCATATTGATGCATTAGGACATATTGTAGCTCAACCCGAGTCAGAATGTTGATTATACTAGAGTCACTCTAGCTCACCCGAGCTGAGTCGGGCAGTGTTGATAATTGGAAAGCTAGTCTCACCCGAGCTTCCGAGTGAATCTTGGAGAAGCACCCGAGTCACGCCAGCTACTTTGTACAGAGCATTTAATGAAATACCCTAATGGTTAAAAATCTCTTATAAATGAAGGATTGTGAAGAGTATTGCTTACAAAGCTTTCAGTTTACTAGTCAATTCAGAGCTTTAGCAATTCTGTGTGATTTCGTGATTGAAAGCAGAGTTTGATTATTTCGTTCGAGAAATATGGCATCCACTTCTAGCAGCAAGGTCAAGAAAGGTTCAGAGATGCTAGTAAGGAATACAATTTGTGATCCTCCCCTGTTCAAGCTTCATCCAGCAGTTGCAGAGGAAATAGACCCGATGAGGAGCTCATTCCTATTCCCTCTGAAAGTGTTACTAGTCAATGATATTCGCAGCTTCTATCACTGCAACATACAAGAGATTGCAACCAGTGAGGTGAATCAAACATATGAGAAGTTATGCACATACGGGAAACTGAAGCCCGAGCATAATCACCTCGAAACCAAGGGTTTAACACATATCATGCATATGCCGAGGGACTTCCAGACAAAGTGGATGAGATATGTTCTTAGTCGTGTTCACGACATGCAACTATGGTTGGATCATCCTGTGAAGATCACCAAGCAGATAATTCACCGTGTTACCGGGTTCCCTACGCTAGACAAGCCAAAAGCTACCAAAACCCTAAACAGGGATGAACTAGCAGAGTTAACTCTTGTCGAGTGGGACGGCAAAGGCATGAGACTCAATGGAGTAACAGACATGGAGATAAAATTTGGCATTCATGTGATAGCACACAAGATTTACAGCTCAAGCAGACCCAATAGTGTTGCATGCGAAGCTGTTGACCTAGCCTACAAAGTTGTCAAGAAAAAATCTGGTATTTGACCTAGCAGAATTACAACTCACTCAGTTGAGAAAGAACATGGAGAGCATCCGGGTATCAAAAACCAATTCATGTAAGTTTGGTTCTCTTCTAATCTGCATACTATTTTATGTTGAGAAGTTCTTTCCCTCCTAAGGAATAGTAGTATGGAAAAAGGATAGACCAATCATTCATCAAATTAATGATTTCATAGCTGAGATGGGAGATAATTTTGAGAGTATCATGGATGGATACTTTGAAAGTTTCAAACAGAAAATGCAGAGTAGATATAGGATTCCCAAACAACTAGTTGAGAAATACAAAGAAATTTGTTTTCTAGTTGATTGTGACAAAGTGTATATACAAGCAGTAAAGCCTAGGGTTGCATAGGTACAACCCTTGCCATATGAACTTAATAATGATGAAGCTGGAGATGTCATAGAAGCTCTTGTGAATGAACCTGTCAATCCAAAGGCACCTTACTTTGGAACCTATGAGGAAGCTAAGAGCAGGATATCTCTGGAAATTGAGATTCCTAAGATATTGAAGAGAGGAAGAAAGAAACTTGATACATTCAAGAAGAAGTATGGAAAGACCTCCGACTCTCCTTCAATATCTGAGAGCAAAGAGGAAACAGTTAAAACAGAGGAGACTGAGAAAATTGAATCTGACAAGGAAGAGCCATGAATTCTTTGAAATCACTGAGGTATGCTTCTAGGACAAAAGAAGAAAAGAAGACAATTGAGCAAATAGTGGTGGAGAAGATGGCAAAGTGGAAATATGACCCTTCCGAGTTGAAGAGTTATATGACAGAAGACTTATTTAAGGCAGTATCCATTCCATGGAAGAATGCAATGCAAATTTAAAAAGATATAAGGGAAGAAGCATTGAAGCAGGTCATGACTGCAATGAAAGGAAAAGAAATAAAAGAAATTTTGAGCAGATATGAGAACAATCACACCCCCAGATTCAGGACATTCCAAATATTGAACAAAAACATAGAAGATGTAGTTCAAAGTGCCACATTAGTGTGGAAATCAATATTTGAGATAAAAGAAAGCAATGAGATGGAAGAAGTACCAAGTACAGACCCCCCAGCACAGGAAGTTGATGATACAGATGATACTCTACCCAACGTACAGACTATTGAAGAGTCCAACGCAGAGTAGATTGCAGTTGGGGTAATGGCATCACTACCCCAATCCCCCATACACAGTATAGTGACTCCGAGCACAGAGAAGTTTGCCGAATCTACATCACAACAGACTAAGACTAAGCAACAGGCTCCTCTTACTACTGAGACATGCACACCCGAGTCAATGAAAGGCAAGGTAGACATTTCTACTTTTGATTCATCAGTTAGTATTGATCCAATAATTGGAAATATAAAGGTCAGTGACCTAATTGGATTGAATACTAATACTAAGGATAAGGCAGATAAAGGCAAGGAAATTGTTCCTTCACCCAGTGCTAAATCAGAGGCAGCAATTACTGATGAGATAGATTTGGATAAAGAGATTGTGATTCCTCATTGGGATCTATCCAACCTATCTGTAGAACAAATGGATATCTTGGGAGAACTATGGAAGAAGAGGGCCTCACAGCAAAAACTCAGAAAGGAAAGACAAAGGAACAAAGTACTCGAAGATGTAAAAGGCATATTTGTAGATGCTTTGATTGAAGTCAATGAAAGTGACTCAATAATGGACCAACTTGTTGGCATTGTCCACAAGTTCAACACAGACGTGAATGGTCAAGAGAAGTTACTTGAGAAGGCAGAGAAGAAATTCGAGAAAAAGGTTCTAGAGAGCATTGCAAAGAAGATTGCAATTGACCAAGTGCATCTTACACAGACTATCAGCACTCTAGAAACCACTGTGAAAAATGTGGTAAAATTATTTGTAAAATTGAGTGACTCCTCCAACTTTACCACGGTAATCAAGAATAAGATAGTAAAGATGGATGCTGACATGAAGGAAAGTGCAAGGCAGTTAGCACTTGCCCCGAGCACCAGTTATGCTCACTTCATGAAAGTAAAATATCTTACTGACTTACAGGCTGAAGTGTTGAGAGGAGAAGCAAGAATCAGAGAATCTCTTACAACCATCCAGAGCCAAATTCTACCACATATGGATGGAATGCAAAAACGTATAGCACATGCTAAAACTCACATCCATGAAAACAGCTTCTCAGTGGCCGAGCTGATGATAGAGCTATCTGCAGAACTGCAAGTTGAATTGCACATCTTGAAGGTGCTACAAGATAATTGGGACAACACTCTGTCTCAAATTTTGAAGGTACATAGTGATTTTTTATCCTACTTCAGGATAACCCTGTAGATGACATTCCTTTTTGGCATTCTTGTCAAAAACAAGGGGGAAATATCATTGTATAAGATGTCAGTGTAAATATCACATGTACAGAGAATAGTATAGAAGATATATGTTGCAATAACAATTTTGAAAAATACAAAAACAGAGTCAGCGAGACCCGAGCAACAGAGCAAGTGTCAAAACCCGAGCAATCTGTAAGGGGGAGTATTGACATATCAGATACAGAGGTTAATGATAAGTGTTTTTGTCACTAATGCCAAAGGGGGAGATTGTAGACTTTATGGCAAGACATATTGTCAATTAGTGTCAAAACACTTAGTCATTCAGTGTTACCCGAGTATACAGTGTCACCCGAGTGTACAGTGTCGCCCGAGTGACAGTTTATCACCCGAGTAGTCTTTTGGACCCGAGTGACAGTTTGAAGCCGACTTTGTATATATAGTTGTGTATATATTAGTTTATTGCAAACCGACTTACACAGTTATTTATTAGATAAAGATATATATGTAAGATAATTTGTTTTATCCAATTAAGAGAGAAGAATATGTATATAGAAGATGATATGATTATGCGAATGGCAGTTTGAATCAAGTGAAGAAGTGTTCAGGACAGCAGAGACTTATCTATCACATTCAGGTGATCAATTATATTTCAAAAGATCTTATTCAGCAATCACAGTTGCACAAAGCAGATCATCAACTGGTTCATTCTCACAGGTGGATCAGCAAAATCCTTTAACAAGGTGGACCTAGTAGTCCTTTCTCTAAATCTCTTAGCAGAGTTACATTACTCATTGTATTGTACAAAATCCTTTAACAAGATGGACCTAACAGTCCTTTCTATGCTCCTAAAAGGGCAGACCATTAGAAGTGGTCATTGTAAGCTTTAACAGGATAAATTTATAGTGCAGTACTAAATCTTGTGGGTATCATCCCCACCCCAGTTTTACTTTCTTTTGGAAAGTTTATGGGTAACCAAATATTGTGTTATGTGGTGTATCTGATTCTTTACTTTCAAGTCATATGCATGCAAACAAATAAGCTAATCTAATTGTGGACTATCATATAATTCCAACAAGTACTTTCTCATTAGAGGCTTCGACAACAACTCAAATGTTATCCCAAAAAAGAAAACTCAAAAAATAGACGACCATCATTGACTTAGAGTGGTATGAAGTGTCAAATCAAAGGAACATGTAGATGAAACAAAGCAACAAATGGATGAGTAAATGGTACACTAATTTTCCAATGCCTAAACGCTACTGAGGAAATAAAGAACTGTGGAAAACATAGGACTGTCATGTGGAAAGAAAGGATAATATACCAAAGAGTTCAACCCCATGTGTGAACGTGACAAAAATGTTTATATATGAGCAAAAAGTAAATCAAAGACAAAGATGTAAATAGCCTAATTAAAGATTGAATCACATCATGTTAGATGTGCAATCAACAAGTGGACAATATCGAATGATTGGGAAATAAAAGCATGTCGATTTTCGATAATGGAGTGGTGGAGACAACAACACTATACCATGGAGCACACAACCTACATGACATTCATATCAAGTACAAAGGCAACCTAAGAGTGGGCAACCTAACCACCTAGTTTGAGGAGGTGAGACCAAACAAAGCAACAAGCTTTTGATCAAGATCCACAATAGAATACTTAACATCAAAAGGGGGTTTAGAGATCTCGTAAAGCTAAATGGCAGCCCTCTTGTCTTATGGTCTTGATTTGTGTTCTATTTTGCTACTGCTTATCTCATGGATCTTATTAAAATGTTCCTTGCATAATTTATTCCAAACTTGCTCTAATAGACAGCCCACCAAAATAGATGCATTATGAATACCTAAAGTCTGCCACATGCATCTTTGCTATGCTCTAGTGGGTGGAAATTTCCAAAAAATATGCTCTATTGATTATTTCTCAGATAGTCATAAATACCAGCATTTCTGAGCCTTGTTTTGACTGCCAAACTTAGTTTAAGCACAGCAACTCCAAATTTTGTTTTTAATAAAAAAATTGAATTCTAGAAAGTAGCCTCATTCACAAATTCTGCATATTTTGGTGACATTTTACCCAACAAAAAATGTTTCTGTTTTACAAATCATGTTTAATAGTTCTGTAACTTTTCTAGGAAGGGCTAGGGGCTTTGATCTGAAGCTTCAAATGCAGCTTTCTTGAATCAATTCAAAAGGATCTTAAAGAATCAGTTAGTCTGTGCCACTTTCTTTGACCACGGTTTGATTCTCCATTTGCACTACTGTTCTAGGAAATCACTTGAGGGACGTGAAAAACATTTATCACAACAATACACCAAACATGAAATAGAATCTCTAATTGTATGAAAGCAAGAAACAATTAAGAGTGAATAAATGGTAAATTGGAATAGAAGATTTCCACGCAATTCTATCCCATGAATCTATAAGGAAAAAACATAAATAAATGTATGGAAGGATTAAACAGGCCACAGTTTTATCTTATTGATAAGAAAAGATGGTAGATTGATTTATTACAAGAGGAAGTCATCTCTAAGGACATATTAACAAATTACAAACAAGATAGATACCCACTATGATCAAGATTATGGATCTTTCGTAGAACACTGCATTATATACCATGTTCAGAAAAAAAAATGAATTATTGTAAAGATTCTGTGAATTGTGGAGCACTTAAGTCAAATTCTTGTTTCATTATGCAGCACATGAACCAGTCACTAGTGAAAGTTGGCATCCCTGTCATTGCTGCCGCTAAAGCTTCTAATGTATCTTCTTCGCAAGTTAATGCAAATGTTTGAGAGGAGACTAGCACCTTTTCCAGACTAAGCACAACCTGTTGTAATTATATCCAGAACGAAGCTCCAAGTTATTATCAACTAATACCACACCCATTGCTATGTCAATAGCACATTATGAAATGTACTACTCACCTTTCCACCTGCAGATTCCACAATGGATGAAAGCACCTCCACTGGTGGTTGAATATGTGACGTAAGATACACGTGAAAACCATCAAGCAGTTTGTGGGGATTAGCACGAGCCCTTAGAACCGCATCTTCCACCTTTACTCCATATTTTGACTCAAAAACTTTGTCTTTCAAGATAAACGGCATCTCATCTACAATGCAATTAAAATTAAGAACAGCAGCAGATAACAAAGTTAGCCCTTTGCAATCATATAAACTATCACAAATGTGCTATTAATTTATGCAACTTACCTATAAATTTGTTTTCCTTAAAGCTGGCCTTCAGCCAGTCTGGAGAAACTACCCAAGCACTGTAGAGAAAGAAAATTATAGATTTTTTAGTTTATATTATGACCTTGAAGTTATTGGCAATATTATATCAAATAAATATCTGATATAACAGTGTATTTGTAACCTCCACAAATATTTAGATATTACCCGGCACATAGTGCAGTACTGAAATTCAGGGTCCGCCTTACTTGCCCTGTGACAACATGCGTGCAGATGTTTCCAACTGAAGAAACAACACCTCCCATCTTCTCTACAATCTGCATATTCAGATTTCACAACAGAAACTGTACTAAGTTGAGATAACATGGCTAAGACTAAAAAGTTATATGAATAGTAATACAGAGTTCTAGTTTGCATGTATAAAATTTAGTACTATATGTGTGTGGGTGGGGGGAGCCGCAGGCATATAGATAGGCTTTTTCAACTGGGCTATTTTGTCACTTCTATTCTATGAACTTTAAATTGTCTGATCTATGGATCCGAAAAATAAAACTCATGAGCTATCCTGTAGTAGTAAATTAACCTATCACATCTAATAATCAAGTATTGTGACTGTCGATGCATAAAATTTGTAAATGCCATTTGAAAGATCCAACTTAACATTGTATTCATTGTTGTAATCATATGAATTTTTTTTATTGTTTTAGAGTTTAAAGCTGGAATCTGTCATTTTCCAAAAGGCAGGTCATGTTGGTTGTCTTTTTGTGCTTTCTAAATGTTCACAATATCAAAGCTTTTTGTTAATATTAGGTGAAATTAACTTGGCAATCCTAAGTCATTATCATGTGTGACAAAAATATTTAATATTTATTTATCTACGATGAATTGTAATTACATTCATAGAAGTGGATCCAATTATCAGTGGCGGTTTACAAAGCATATTGCCAAAATATTCCTTTTAGGTGTCCACTTTGGGTGTGGGGTCTAGTTGGACTTGTGTGTCCTTTCATGTTGACATATGTCATTTGTATGTTCTCCTAAGTGGGAGGCCCAAGTTTGCATGTTAGCCATTGGAGAGTAAAGGAGCAGTAGGCATTGACCGGATTCGATTAGCTGTGAGTTAAGCACCCATGTGAAGAGCATGTAATATTTTATTACTATTTACAAAGTTCATGGGTTGTCCACTATAGCAAGCGTGGGTTTTTGCAAGTGCTTTCACCGCCTGTTTCAAGAAACCACAATGGTTCTCTCTCATATTTTCCTTAAATTGGAGCCTTGGTATAGTAGTTTCATATGTTCAGTTGCAAGTATCCAAGCCCTGCCAAACTGCTAAGAGATGGCAATGTTGGAGTATTGTTGCACAATCTCATTTGACTGTAATAATATACTTTTCCTATTTCCCATGTGGAGTTTTTCTTGGAAGGGTTTCTCCACATAAATCTGGTACCGTCTTATTTTATTGCTATTTTTATTTTTATGTTGAATGCGCAATCACATGATATCATATTATGTAAATTTAACTTTTCACATTTGCAAGCACATAAAATTTCTTAGAAATTTAGTTTCATTTTGTTTTATCAACATTTGGTATCAGAGCTAACAACTCTATTGAGAGGACGCCTTTCTTTTCACTATTGAAGGTTTTTAACTTTTTTGGCTACAATGGGACCTTTTGCATTCTGAGTTTTGCAGATTTGTGAAGAAGACTGTATATTGTGGCCTCTACTTCACGGGATATTGAAAAGTTGAATGGTTTCAGATACGAAATATGGAAGTTGAAGATGTAAGATCTCTTTAAAGAAAGAGATCAGTGATTGTCAACTTCACAAAAAACGAAATCCTCTACTATGTCTGATTAAGATTGGAAAAAGCTGGACAAGAAGGCATGAGGAACCATTCAGTTGTATCTTGCAGATTTCGTCATCTTGAACGTTTCCAAGGAAGCTACTGCATACAAGTTGTGGAATAGAATAGGTGAAATCTACAAAACTAAGAGTTTTTCTAACAAGCTTTATCTCAAAAGACATTTCTATTCTTTAAAGATGAAGGATGGTGATTTTATTACAGATCATTTAAATGCTTTCAATTTAATTTTAAGTCGGCTTGCATTAGTAGATGTTAAGAATTTTAAAAAATGAAAATAAGTCCATTTTATTGCTTTATTCTTGGCTGGAATCTTAGAAAAATCTAATTGTTGCCATAAGTGGTGGTAGTGCAAAGCCAAAGATGGATAATCTCATTGCTACACTTCTCTCAGAAGAAATGAGATGAACCGTGAATGTTGGCTTGCAAAATGTTTTGCATGAAAGAGATAGGTCCAAAGAAAAAGGAAGGCCTAAAGGGGACAAAAAGAAAGATGAGTCAAAAGGATGTTCTAAAACCTCCACAAAGAGCAAAGTGTTAGAATTATGGTAAGAGAGGGCATGTGAAGAAGGAATGCAAAAACAAGAAAAAGAGAGCAAATTCCTTCATGGAAAAGTCCTCAAATGATGATGATTCTAATGCTTTATTTATTTCACCTAACACTATTAGTAGTGATGCTTGGCTTATTGATTTAAGTTATTCCTACCATATGACTCCTCACAAGGAGTGATTTTCTACATATTCAATTTATTATGCAGAAGATGTTCTGCTTGGTGATAACGGCAAAAAGAAGATTGGATAAGGGTAATGTAAGATTTTTTTTGGTGATAGAAAATTAAAACCCTATATCATGTTTTACATATTCTAGGATTTGCTTGAAATTTACTTTTTGTATCCAAGTCGAATGGTTATGGAATGCATGTGACATTAGAGAAGTCTGGTTATTTTGGTAAGAGAGAATTTGGTGATTGCTGAAGGATCTCGGATAAAGACTTTGTTTAGGATTAAGCCTCCAATTTTTGTAATTTTGACCTTTTTGTATGCCGCGGATAAGTTCTCTTGGTGCAAGAAGGCCATGGGCCTTAATCACTGTACTTGATTATTAATCACTGTAGTTTGTTTAGGCGTAAGCCTCTATTTTGTAATTCTGACCTTTCCGTGGTATACAAGCAATGGAAGTTTTGAGCAGGTTTATGTCTAACCTTGGTAGAGAGCAATAGACTTTTTTAAGAGGTGTTTAGACATTTGTGAGAAACATTTGAGTATTGTTTGGTTTATCATGGTACTAATGATGTGGTTAAGTCATTGGACATACAAGGTATTGTTAATGCAGATTGGGCATGTGACTTGGATAGTCAAAAGCTGATTAGTGGCTATGTTTTTACTTTGTTTGGATGTGCGATAAATTGGATGAGTAAAAGACAACCTACAGTTGCTTTTTCCACCACAGAAGCAGAGTATGTGGCTGCTACACATGACTCTAAGGAGGCAATATGATTACAAAGACTTGGTACAGGTATTGGTTTTGATTGCAGGGTTGTGAGGATTGTGACAAAAATTCTAGGTATCATGCTCGAACTAAGCATGTTGATGTTCAATCTCACTTTGAGGAAGAAATGGTTCAAAATGGTAAGGTCATGTTAAAGAAAGTTGAGACTTTGGAGTATTCTATTTTAAGTTTAAAATTTAATGAGAATCGCCAGGAAATCGCCGGAATCGCCGGTTTGGCAATTCGATTCAGCCTGGACGATTTTTTATGAACCGCCGAATCGGATCGCCGATTTTTTGGTCATGAATCGTCCGCGCAACTTGGCGTTTAGTGAAGTCAAAAATATAAAAAAATACATTTTTTTTTAAGGTTTCTTTTGGCCTTTTCTCTTTGTTTTAATTTGACATACTCACAGATTTCAGCAATATTCTTTTGCTGCGACATTTATGGGTTCACTAGGGCGACTACACATTCATCCATTCAGCTCGACATTTTCACCCCTTCCACCAAGTGATAAATTCATCTATCATAAAGCAATCGGTATTTGAAGATTTTCAAATTTTTAAAAAACATAATTTCGTGTTCCTTAGTTCACCTTGAACCATTTTGGATCATAAGAGGCCTAAATTTATTGCTTCGATCTTACATGTTTGGAGATAATTCTTATGAATTTTATCTAATCTATGAGTAGTGAGAGTTTTCTTTCTACAACCCTGTTTGATTGTTCGTTTCCTATTTGACCACTTGAAAAAGTTTTCTTAGGTTTGAGTTTAGCATATTTTCATATTCTGAATGTGCCACCTCCTATGCTTTATCATTTTACATTCAACTTCCATAATCACTTATACTTCCTCTTTAGTTTTATCCTTTTTGCTCAAGTCTTGACCTTGCTTGTTTTGGCTAAATATCTCTCAATGTCCAAATTCAAATTTATTTCAAGTTTTTGAAATTGACTTGCTGCTACCACTCATAAGCCGTTTCAGCATGATAGAAGCTGGAAACAGTTTAGAGAGGTCCAAATTCAAACAAATCTGAGCACAATTCATGGTAGAATAATTACTTGCAATCTCTAAAATCACGTGGAACAAATTTGATAATCACCCAGGTCTACTCTATGGTATTCTAGATCAGCTAGTCATTCAAGTCTCCTCTCCACCTTTTCTTTTATTCTATTCAAATTTTCAATTGATGTTAGAAGAGTTATTCAGAAATAGGGTATATGCACATATTCAATAAAGGGTGCATGAAATAAGTTTTAAATTGTTAAAATCTCTAAATTTCAAGGGTTTCTAAAATTTGCCGATTCATGGCCGATTCGATTCCGATTCATGGCCGATTCGCGATTCGATTCGGCCGATCCAATTCCGATTCTCGTTTTTTTGCTTTGGACAATGTTGCTGATTCTCTCACAAATCCAAAGACCACACATAAGTTCTCTTGCTGCAGGAAGGCCATGGGCCTTAATCACTGTACTTGATTATTATTTTTACGTATGTTTCTCATGGGTGTCATTTTTATGTATCACCATGATCCCTAGAATGGTTACTTGGACATCTAAGTCATATGTGACAAATATAATTGACATTTATTTACCTATGATAAATTGTAGTTCCAATCATTGATGGCAGTTACAAAGCATATTGCCAAAATATTCCTTTTAGGCACCCATTTTTGGAGTGGGTTATAGTTGGACTTGCACATTCTTGCATGTTGCATGTTCTCCTAAGTGGAGTGCCAAGATTTGCTTGTTGTGTATGTTACTTGTCGAAGCTATTTGAAAGGCATTGACCGGATTTGATTGGTTGTGGGTTAGACATCCATGTGAAATCTATGTGATCTTTTATCATTATTTATTATGTTTATGGGTTGTCCATTATGGGAGTGTAGGGTTTTCCAGGTGGTTTCCACCTTCTGTTCCAGGATACTACAGCGGTTTCCTCTCACTTTTTCCTACAAATTGGAGCCTTGAAATGCTAGTTTTATTTATTAGTTCAATTTGTAGATATCCAAGCATTGTCAGATTGCTCAGAGATTGCAATGTTGGTGTATTGTTGTACAAACTCATTTGAAGATAATAATATACTTGTCCTCTTTCTCATGTGAAGTTAATTCCCTTAAGGGTTTCTCCAAATAAATATGGTGTCATATTATGGTATTGCTGTTTTTATGTTTATGTTGAATGTGCAATCACATAATATCATATTGGGTAATCTAAGTTTTCAGACTTGGGAGCACATATAAAAGTTCCTAGCAGTTTAGTTTCATCTTGTTTTTTCAACACTCTTTTAGGTCATTCCTCATGGCTGAGGAAATAAAGTTGATGGGAAAGAAATTTGATAGGTTGAAGATTAGCACATTACTATTTCAGAAGAATGAGTTTAGTTTTCAGAGTATGAATCAAATTGGGAGGTGCACAAGAAGGTGAAGAAAAGCAAGTCAAAATCCCCTTTTAAGGTGCACACCAAAGTGAAAGGAAGCCAAGATTGAGTTGCAAAGTTTGGACTGCCATAGTGAAGGACACACCAAATCATAGAGAAATCGAAGTCTAAGTCAGACTTTCAAGGGCGCACTTGACCAAGAGAATTTTTTCAAAATCAAGGTCAAATTTTCATTTGTAAGTGTGTCTTGCACCTAGTAACACAAAGTCAATTTCAAAGATCTAAAGTGAACCACCAACAATGGAAGTACCAAATTTATTTTGCTAAGTATAAATTCAGGTTTCAACATGAGAATGTATTTCATATCGAAGTTCAACGACACATTGATAGGCACATGCCAACAACAGGTGAATTTCAGATTTTAGAGTGCTTCATTAGGTGTGCATGTCAAATCTCATAAGAATTTTTCATCAATAAGGGTGCGCCTAATAACTGCACATCAAAGGTTGAAAGTTACATGCGAAATAGTGTACCTAATGTATTGGTGTTTGCCTTATTAAAGGGAATTTAATTTCAAATTTAACAACTTGAAGGCCATGTGTGAAGGTGTGTGCCTCATAAAGGAGGAGAGTTGGCTTTCATAACAATCTCGGTCTTAAGCGCAAGAAGTCCATTGTTATATAAGAATTCCACTTTAAAAATGCAAAACTCATAAGGCTCATTGAGTGGCACATACACTTGTGTTAATGAGAGTTGATTTGTTTTCAAAATCAAATCGCATGATTGGTTTGAAGGTGTGCATGTGAACTAGAGATGTGCACTGTAATGTCACGGATTTCAAGATTTATGATATTAAACTAATAATATTAATTATTTAAATTATATACTAATATTAAATAATTAATATTTAATATTTAATTATTAGTTATAAGATCGAAGAAGTTACATTACGGGAATTGTTTTACCTTATAATGGATTGTCGGGAGAAGGATAGGGGGCTTGAAGATTATGTGAAGGTATTTGCAGATGAAGAAAATATGACCCTTTTGTCAGATTATATGGTCTGGCGTAGTGGATTATGTGGTGTCGAGAAAGATTATTTGCGGAAATAGTGCCACCTGCAGAGTTCAAACAACGTGCGCCTTCTTCCGGTCTAAAACGCGGGTCTCAATTAACGGCTTTGACCAGCATCTGAGTATCAATCGCGCCAAAGTTATAAGTGTGAAGAAGCTTGTGGCGAAGCTCGTGACGGGTTTCAAGATAGTCTTCCACATCATCTTCATGTGACAACAAATAGACTCGGACAGGTGTGACAGTTTTTAGACGCACGCTTCCTTACTCAGTGGAAGATGGTACTTGTCGTATACGATAAGTTTTTCCTTCAATAACGACAAAGTGTGAACCGTAAATAACTTGGCAAGGAGGACACAGGGAGTTGATTGGTTTTGTCTATCCCATCATGTGGGACAGGTAATGAGGCCAATACGAAGAAGAAGAGGAATAGAAATTGATGCCAACAACACATAGTTTCCGGCAAAGGACACGGTGGCTACGTTTGACTACTTCAGACAGATTCATAAATTGTCGACAACAACACATATAGTTTCCGGCAAAGGACACGGTGGCTACATTTGACTACTACAGACAGATTCAGGTGCATGTGTGATTTCAGTATTATAATTGAATGAAGTTATTCTTCTTCTATAGATTGAATTCTTAATTCTGAAAGTAGAATGGATTATTACATGAACGTATTCATTTAAGCTGTGTAGAATTAGTTAGAATTATTTCACATAAAATCTGGAGTGTCAATGGAATAATCAAATTGTACATGGCCCTTGGAATATTCACAATGTTTTCCTCTTGAGAATAGTTTACAGTAACTTGGGTATTTTACATGGTATCAGAGCTTTAGTCCTGCCAGCCTGTGTGGTCAGAGCAATCTAAAAACCAGTATGGGGTCAGAAGAAAACATTTGCTTGGTTAATGCTCTATTAGAACCCATTGACAAGCTTCGCACTCAGCAACCCAGGACAATTATTTACAACATCCTGACTAAACTGGAAGGCAGTCTGTATCTGGTGGAACGATCACACTCACCACTTGTGCATTTTTCTTTCACTTCAGTAAAATTTGCTTTGAATCAAAACTGGTTGGTAATGCATTCTGATGCAGACATCAGATTGATAATGGCTTCATGTTTTTGTGAAATTCTGAGAATTACGACTCCACATCTACCCTACAATGTTATTACTATGAAGAAGATTTTGTCCTTAATAATTGATAACTTTCAAGATCTAGATGATCTTCATACTTCATGAAGGTTTTGCATGCTGAAACTATTTGCAGAAGTCAAGGTTAGTAACATCCTGTTGGATTTAGGCTTGCATGATTTGATTTATGATATGTTTCATAATTTCCTGGTTTTGATCAGAAGGACACATGGAAAAGAGGTTATCACAGCTATGCAGAACATTATGATTCAAATTATTAATGAGAGTGAAACAATTTCCCAATCTCTTTTATCATTAATATGGACTGTTCTTAAACATGAATGTGCTATCTCCTCATCTGCGTACGCACTGGTTTGCAATGTAGTCAAGTGTTGCGAGGGAAAGCTCAAGTCCCTTGTGCAGGAAGAAGAGCGGCCGAAGGATGGTCTCACTCATGATGAATGTGGAAAAGAGTTTCAGGGAGTCAACAAAGAGTTACGGGACCAAGGGGTTATATATGATTACACACAAGAGGAAGTTGAATCATCTTGCGTTACGGAACAACAACAAAATGAATCGTCTCAGGATGGATGCGTAAGTGAATTGCAGAAAGCTCGTACAGAATCACAAGAGAAAGAAATTGCCTGTGAGGACATATTGAACGAAGTTGAATCTTGTTGTGTTACAAATCAGTGCCATGACGCAACTATACAGTTTGATGAAACTAAAGAGGTGAGGCCGAGTTTTTATGTGGGTGAATTAGAAATCAGTATTGATGAATATAAAACAGGGAACAATCATGTTCTCGAGGTTGAGGAATCTAGGGTAACGTCAAGTGAGTTAACTATTCAAGAAGTGGGAAGTGTCACTGTTGAAGTAAACGAGACCAAAGGTTTATTAGGTGATACAGGCACTAGTTACTATGATAACTGTGAATCTTTGCCAAGGCGAGATTTGAAGGATCGACTGGTGGTGACAGAGGAAAGGATAGTGCAGGTGTTGTCAAGAACTGACACTGCTCATATAAACAAATTGAAAATCTTATATGGAGTTTTCAGCAGAAGGAGAAGAAGAATGGAGTTACAAATGGGTTTTCCAGTGCACAATTACAAGCGTTCAAGGAAGAATTAGAGATGACAAAATTTGAATATTTGCTATTACTCAGGGACAGGGACATCGCTATCAGGTTTTCTGAAGATAAGGACAAAGAGATTAGTGATTTGTGTTTACAATTGAGTATGGCCTTACGCAGAGAGCATGACAAGTGAACATGTCATCCCTTCAAGAATTGGGGAAGTGCGACAAGTAGAGGGTATTAATGGCATCAGTCAGGTAGATTTGTTGTCACAGGATTCAGGGTTTCCACATTCAGTAAAGGACTCAGAACATCAAAGTGAACAGGTTGAAGGATTTAGTGAGGAATTAGTGGTTACAGGTGTTGAGCCCAAGGAATTGATGGTTGGGCATAAACATGTAGAAAGGACCCTCTTGCAGTGTAATGAGTGGTTGGAAAATGCCAAACACTGTAATGTCCCCACTTTAGCAGTTGACCAAGTGTGTAAGCGTTAGCCTATTTCTACATGGTCCTGAGGGCTAACGAAGGGTTTAAAGGGATCCTAGAGTGTTTTGGCCTAGTCATTTCCAGTTTGGGCCAAAACGGAATTGATTTACTCAGTTTCAGGCATACTATTTTTAGTAAGTCAACAGGACACGGTGGAGGCCAGTTTTGATGATTGGATGTGATACTCCTCGGCGAGAGCTTTCCGACGAGCTATTACTCACACTATTCGGAGTCTGTTTGCTAATATATTTTAATGCCTGAAGTATTATTAAAGTAACATTTAATTTAATTATAAAATATTAAAGTGTTACTTTAATATTTATTAATTGGGGATGGGTACCTAAGGGAGACATAAGTGAATATTTTAACATGCTTTATATTGCACATCTTTTATCCCACATTGCTCATGTGAGTTGAGT
>MU217376.1:357954-384271 GCA_018584345.1 Thuja plicata | reverse complement strand
TTCATATTGAGTGTTTTCAAATTCATGCAAAGACACAAACAAACAAAACATTTAATTTCCGGAGTCATAAGGGGTCTAAAACATTAAACGGAGAAATAAGGAGTTGGCTGCAAACTATTTGACAAAAGTCCTATCAGCAACTGGTTTAGTTTCTGGGCATTCAGGGGTGCTCATTACAAACACGCAAAATTAATAGCTGCTCAAGCAAGAGAGAATTTGCAAAGAATTAAGGAACGGTATAGGAACACGGAATCACATACAAATTCAGAACTGACTATTCCAGTGAATACTTGTGAGGATGAACAATCAAACTTACAGTTAGAGTTTCAAACAATGTTGGTGATCCGGGTAGATGATGCACCGCAGGTATTGAGCCCTTATGAGTTTCTTGGTTCTTTTGTTCAAAAGGATGTAATGATTCATCAATCAATTTCACCACTGCTATATGTGTTGAGTACTGTTGGTTGCACGAGTCATAACAGGGTATGGATACTAGATGAAAAGCTTAATAATGAATCTTTGATGAACAATGTTACTCTTTCCTTTTTGACATTTAATACTGAAGTTGGTATTCAGATCTGGGATCCTGGATCTAGCAAACTTGGCAAAGGATTTCACACTGAAGCACATGTTTGATATCTCCGAATGAAGCAGCAAAGTTGGGTTAGAGGATTTGGAAGATTGGTTTGGGATCTCGGAATTTTGGTTCAAATGACAAAATCAAACAAGTTGACATTCGATTGCTTGAGGATTGGGACGGGAAGACTTGTAATGTCCCAGATTTCAAGATTTATGATATTAAACTAATAATATTAATTATTTAAATTATATACTAATATTAAATAATTAATAATTAATATTTAATTATTAGTTATAATATCGAAGAAGTTACATTACGGGAATTGTTTTCCCTTATAATGGATTGTCGGGAGAAGGATAGGGGGCTTGAAGATTATGTGAAGGTATTTGCAGATGAAGAATATATGACCCTTTCGTCAGATTATATGGTCTGGCCTAGTGGATTATGTGGTGTCAAGAAAGATTATTCGCGGAAATAGTGCCACCTACAAAGTTCAAACAGCGTGCGCCTTCTTCCGGTCTAAAACGCGGGTCTCAATTAACGGCTTTGACCAGCATATGAGTATCGGCCGCGCTAGAGTTATAAGTGCGAAGAAGCTCGTGACGGGTTTCAAGATAGTCTTCCACATCATCTTCATGTGACGACAAACAGACTTGGACAAGTGTGACGGAGTTTTCAGACGCGCGCTTCCTTACTCAGTGGAAGACGGTACTTGTCGTATACGACAAGTTTTTCCTTCAATAACAACGACAAAGTGTGAACCATAAATAACCTGGCAAGGAGGACACGGGGAGTTGATTGGTTTTGTCTATTCCGTCATGTGGGACAGGTAATGAAGCCAATATGAAGAAGAGGAATAGAAATTGATGCCAACAACACATATAGTTTCCGGCAAAGGACACGGTGGCTACATTTGACTACTTCAGACAGATTCATAAATTGTCGACAACAACACATATAATTTCCAGCAAAGGACACAGTGGCTACGTTTGACTACTACAGACAGATTCAGGTGCATGTGTGATTTCAGTATTATAATTGGATGAAGTTATTCTTCTTCTATAGATTGAATTCTTAATTCTGAAAGTAGAATGGATTATTACATGAACGTATTCATTTAAGCTGTGTAGAATCAGTTAGAATTATTTCACATAAAATCTGGAGTGTCAATGGAATAATCAAATTGTAATTGGCCCTTGGAATATTCAAAATGTTTTCCTCTCGAGAATAGTTTACAATAACTTGGGTATTTTACATGCACTTGAAGGAAGCAAAGAGCAAATTTCAGAAAGCATGTATACAGGAGCATATCTAAGAAAGAAGTGTGCAAATCATAAAAAGGGAATTCAATTTCCAATAAAAACTTAAAGGCTCATTCAAAATCACACCTTGAGTACAAGTGTGTGCCTCACTAAAGAAAATCTAATATCATACTCAGAAATTCCATTTACAAGTAGGCGTGGGAGCACAAAATGCACTCATACAAGGAGGTTTATGATTTAAAAAAAAATCTGACTATAAGCTGCATGCCCAAGCATCAAGGGTGTGTTAGCGGTATAGTTTATTATGTCGGGTGTTAGTTAAGTTATGCACCGACGGTACTTAGTTACTACCGGGCGGTTGGGAACGGGTGACAACGTTTGGTCGCACTGCTTCGGGTTCTATATAAACATTGTACTTGCTCCTTGAAGAGATCATGAATATATTGGCTATTGTAAATGTACCAAGTCATGAAAGATTAATGGAAACTATGATGTTCTCTTATCCATCTCTGTTAATTACATTTCTCTGCACAGTAAACTAGGTTACCCCAGCGGGTAAACATTTGGTGCCGCTGCCGATCGAATCTGGCACGTGACGGAGGAATGAATGGTTAAATGGGACTACCATTTGAGGAGAATAGCAGCGTGAGAACCAATGAGGATGGAATCACAGAAATTTTTGAAGGGGGGCATGCTCTGACAGTGGACTTCCGCATTCTGTTTCAGGCAGCCATTGAAATGTTCATATGAAGAGAAGTCGTACGAGAAGAAGTGGGCTAGGACATTGTGTGGGACGCACTAAACGTCGGCCCCGTGGCGAATAGGCTGTTGCATCAACGACCTCGTTTGTTGGCGCAGGCAACTATCGCTCAAAAGAACCGAAGGGAAGAAGTGGAGCGTGAAACAGCGCCGACAACAAACCCTGAGGAACTTTGCCGAAAGCAACCTCTGGGAGGAGGAAGAGCGCGATGGCAATAGGCGAAGAATGAACCCATGAGCTTTGAGCCTGGGAGGAAATAAAAAGAACACTGTAAAATCTATGAAAGCAAGATCACACCATTGATCTGTTGTACGGATTTATGAATAAATAAAAAATGTTTTGTGTTATGTTTTAAATATGATGTTTTGATGCCCAATCTCTTAAATAAGGATAGGAATAAAAAGGAACAACCGAATGCCTTGGAAGCTACACATGAAGCCCTAATCTTTGCCCAACAAGTTGAATGTCGCCGAAGGTTCAAACAACTCGCCGAGGGACAACCTGTCGAGGGGTTAACCGAAGGGGACCACGGAGGTGGTACTGATGATGACCACGGGGGAGTCACGGGAGGTGTAACGACCGAAGGGGAATATTACCGTTCACCAGAGCACCGGGCATGGAGTAGTGAAGAGCTACTTGAGGAGAAGCGGTGAAGGTTGAATCTGATTGAGGAAACACAGGAAGAGTTTCGGAACCTATCAGTACTGAGGCCGAGGCCAACGGGAATAGGAAGGAGTGAAGAAGGACCGAGCGTGACTGGAGGTGTCGAGGAGGCACAAGCGCTAGGTAGCCAAAACACTTTGTTCAACCCTAGGACACCGAACGTGGGAAGACACTCCAGTAGCCGAAACTTAACAAATACTAGTAACCAGGGTGGGCAGACACAACCCCCACCAGTACAACGACCAATAGGGATGGCCGCAAATAAACAGAAGTTGCCCAAGTTTACGAGCCAGGCCAAGGAGGATCCAGTCCGCCATTGCAAAACTTGTGAGACTATATGGAATGCCAACGGAGTCACGAACTAGGACGAGTGGGTCACACAGTTCCCTGCCACATTACGGGAAGGAGCCATTGACTGGTACTCGGATGTAGACAAAACTGGTTTGACTTCATGGGGTGCAATAAAGAGAGAATTCCAGACAGAGTTCAAATTGTTGAGAGATGACAATGAGATCCTGGCGGAAATTTACAACACCAAACAAGCAAAGGATGAGTCGATTAGGGCCTACGGACGCCGACTAAAGGAACTAATTGGAAAAATGGAATCTGCCCCAGCAGACGAACTTAAGAAGCGATGGTTCGTCGAAGGATTCAAGACTTCCCTCCGGAAGAAAATGAAGATCGTACCCCCAACATCGTACAATAATGCATATAATCGCACAATGGATCTCGAGAGCGAATACAAGACCTCCAAGAAAATTAAGTCCTCGGATGAGGAGTCCTCGGAGGATAGTAGCGAGGAGGAATCAAGTAAAAAAGTGCACGCGTTGCAAAAAGACCTCCAGAGGATGATGGAGATCAAGGCAACAAAAGGCGGATCAAACAAAACTGAAAAGGACGAGATGTCGTGTACAGACTGCAAGGACGCCGGACACACGAAAGGTTCTTGCCCGAAAAAGTTATTTTGTGACATCTGCCAAATTGTCGGACATTCCACCAAAGAATGTCCTTATAACTTGAGAGGCAGGAACCAACAAGTATTGTTTACACAGGAGCAACCTTCCACATCTAGAACTGGCAGTCAACAAAATAACAACAATACTACATCCTCCAGCGGCTACAGAAACAACCGACGAGGAGGCGGAGGAAATAACAATAGCAACTGCCCTCGGATCCAGTATGATGCGAAGGGAAGACCAATGATGCAATGTAGAAATTGCAACCAGTGGGGACACTTTGCCAGGGATTGCCAGAAAGAGGTGACCCCTCCACAGAAATTGTGTAGGTGGTGTGGACCAGGGGACCACGAGGAGGCCAACTGTCCGAAGCCTGGTTGTAACTACATTGAGATGGAAAGAAGTATAGACGAGGACACCCTGGCAATTACACGAGCAGAGACAAATAAGGCCACTTACCCTGACCCCCGTACAGAGAAAGAAAGAGCACTCGAGGCGAAGGCTGAGATCAAGAAGGAATTGCAGGCCCAAAGGGACCTAACGAAAACCTCTGACACTTCTACTCGAGCCATAGCCAAACAAAACATCCTAAAGCAGATGATGCAAATAGAAATACCCGTAAAATTCAAAGACCTACTAGAAACGATGCCACATCTAAGAACAGCCCTGTTTAACCGTCAACCCATGCTAGAATGGACAGAGGCCTCCGGGGGTTCCAAGGTGGACCCAATAACTCTCGCTATAAACAGTGGGCGAAACCCTGCAGTAGTGGAGATGGGTATCTTGGGTACCATTCTCACTAACACAACTGTCGATGGTGGATCAGGGGTAAATGTTCTACCGGAGGATACTTGGAAGAATCTGGGGAAGCCGACGTTGTGGCCGCCGACCTTCAACTTATTAGGGGCTGATCAACATGGCATCAAACCCCTCGGTACATTGATGGCACAACAAGTAACCATTGGGACACAGCCCTTTACCGTAGACTTCATAGTAATCCCCGTGAGGCGTAAAGGGTATGACACCATCTTAGGGAGAGGGTGGTTGGTGGCCGGGAGAGCGAATCATAACTGGAAGAACACTTTATCCTTTGAGAAGGGGGGAAGAAAATTTGTGGTCGACCTCAGAACACAGATGGTAGGGGAGGAAATGGCATCCTCCTCAGACTCTAAATCCGACGATGGAGCAGATGAAGGGAAAGGAAGCATGGAGCCAATCGATGAAGGCATACTACAACTAGACGATGATACAGACTCTATGGACGGCCTATTTCATTGGCAAATGAGTGAATACGAACTATTCCCTCCATCTTGTAATATGCTACAGGTCGAGGAAGATCTCAACCAGTTTCCCCCGGAATACAAAGAATATAAAGAAGGAGAAGCTCGAATAAAGGAGAGTCCTGCACATGAGTTTCCTAAGGATGAACCGATCCAATATAAAGAAGCGAAGTTGAAGGAGATAAACTTGGGGGATGAAAAAATCCCAAAAATCATTCTGATGGGAGACGACTGGAACCCAGTATTAAAAACAGCAACATTTAAAATCTTCGCCAAATACAAAGATGTGTTCACTTGGACTTACAAGGATCTGAAGGGTGTCCCTCCAGAGCTATGCATACACTGGATCCCCTTGGTCTCGGGAGCCCAACCTATGCGGAAACGACCGTACAGAATGAACAAGAATTATGCAACAAGGGTGGAGACTGAAATTGAACGAATGTTGGAAGCAGGTATTATCTTTCCAGTCGAGACAAGTGAGTGGGTCTCCCCCATTGTAATCTCTTTAAAGAAGGAAGCCAATCAGATCCGCATTTGTGTAGATTTCAGATGCCTCAACGCAGTAACAATTAAAGACCCGTTCCCCATTCCTTTCACGGACACCATATTGGAGGAAGTAGCGGGTCATGAGATCTATTCATTCATGGATGGGTTCTCCGGATATAACCAAATATCCATTGTCGAGGAAGACAAATTAAAAACAACCTTTGTAGTAGAGGACGATGTATATGCATACAACCGAATGCCCTTCAGCCTTTGTAATGCGTCGGCGACTTTCCAACGGATTATCTTACATATCTTTGATAAGATGTCGACGGGGAACTTTAAAGCATTTATGGATGATTGGTTCATATTCAGCGGGCAGGACAAGCACATTGTGGCCTTGGGGGAGTGCATGGAGCGGTGTCAGCAAGCCCGTCTGGCACTTAACCCAAAGAAGTGTCGGTTTATGGTGCCCCAAGGGAAGTTGCTCGGGCACATCGTATGTAAGGAGGGATTAAAAACAGACCCCGACAAGGTACGGGTAATAGTCGAGATGGAGGCCCCTACAGACTTGACGGGTGTCAAATCTTTCCTCGGGCATATCAAGTACTACCGCCGATTCATTAAGAACTTTGCACAAATTTCATATCCGATGGATAGGCTCACGAGGAAGGGAGAGCCGTACGCTTGGAATAATGAACAAGGGGAAGCCTTCGAAAATTTGAAAACAAGATTGTTGGGTGCTCCTATTCTTGCATTCCCTAATTGGGACAAAGAATTTCGGGTACACATAAATGTATCAAATTATGCCATCGAGGCCTCCTTGGCCCAAGAAGGAGGACATGGACTAGACCACCCCATATACTTCGCAAGCAGACTATTGTCCAATGCTAAGAAGAATTACAGCACCACAGAAAGGGAGGCTCTCGGAATGGTCTATTCAGTTCAGAAATTCAGCCATTATTTACTAGCCACACCATTCACTTTCTATGTGGACCACCAGGCCCTCATGTATCTCTTCAACAAACCTATTATTCAAGGAAGAGTGAGCTAATGGCTCCTCTTGCTCCAAGAGTTCACATTCAAGATTGTTGTACGGCCAGGACGTAGCCACGTGATCGCCGACCAATTGTCACGAATCAAGTATGGTGAGCCACCTGTGGGAATAAACGATGACTTTCCAGACGCACATCTATTCCATATTGCCATACTCCCTAAATGGTATACAAGTATAGGGGAGTATTTGTCGATAGCACGGTTCCCTCAAGACATGCCTCCATGAGAACGAAGGAAGTTAGCCCTCAGAAGTAGGACCTTCCAACTATTCAATGGATTGTTGTATAAGATGGGCCCAGATCAAGTACTCAGGCGATGCGTGATGGAGGAAGAAGTACCAAGTGTACTAAGGGAAGCCCACGAAGGACCAGCCAGAGGACACATGGGTCTCAATACCACAGCAAGAAAGGTGCTCTTGGCTGGCTTATGGTGGCCAACGTTGTACAATGACGCTAGAGAATGGGTGGTGGGATGTGACACTTGTCAGCATGCAGGGAAATGCCTGAAACGGGATTTTATGCCTCTAAATCCCTCTCATGCCCAGGAGCTATTCGAAAGATGGGGGCTGGACTTTGTTGGACCTCTAAAGGCAAGTCGTACTCGATGATGCCGATATATTGTGGTGGCCACTGAATACTTAACAAAATGGGTCGAAGCATGCGCCTTAATAGATAATTTAGCATTAAGCACTGCAAAGTTCATCTATGAGCAAATAATAACAAGGTATGGCATCCCCATTCAATTGACAAGCGATAGAGGTGAGCATTTTGTCAACCACATCATTAAGCTTCTAACCACGCAATTCAAAAAAATTCATACGCTATCGAGTCCATATTATCCTTGGGCGAACGGTCAGGCCGAGGCAACTAATAAGATCTTGGTGGGAGTTATCTATAAGTCCTGTGGAGTGGAAGGAGAGGACTGGGAAGAACGGTTAGCATCGGTATTATGGGCCTACCGTACGTCATACAAAGTGACCACTGGACAGACACCCCTCCAGCTTATGTACGGACAAGAGGCAGTGGTACCAATGGAATTTATGGTTTATGGTTCCGAGTCTCCGGATAGCCGTTGATAATAAACTAGGCGACATGGAGAGTCTGAGGGAGAGACTTCATGCCTTGAATAGGCTCGACGAGAAAAGAGCCATGGCCCAGTGGGCAACTGACGTAGCACAACAGCGAAGGAAACTCTGGCACGACAAACACCTTCATCGAATGCAGTTTACACTTGGCCAGCTCGTACTAAAGTACAATGGGCGGAACGAGATCAAACCGGGCAAGTTTAAGGTAAAGTGGTTGGGCCCATACCAAGTTTGGGAAGCCAACGCCAATGGGCCAATTAAGTTGTCAACGTTAGACGGGCAACCCATAGCATACGTTGTCAATAGCTCGAAATTGAAGTCGTACCATGATCGCCGGAATTGACAGAGTTGAAAACAAAAAATTTAAAATTTAAAATTTAAAAAATTTAAAAAACTTAAAAAAATTTCAAAATTTCAAAAAAAAAAAAAAACGAAAAAAGGAGTGTCGTACGGTGGGACCACCGGACAGTGGAATCACCGTACGGTGGGACCGCCAAACAGTGGTCTCCCACCGGGTGAAACAAAATACACCCCACGGGGTAATTAAAAAACAGTCTGCAGCCGAGGGAAGAGGAAGAAAGCGGGAGCAAGGAGAAATTCACGGCGGGAGAAGAGTTTTTAAACGTCCAGCGTGGAAAGCCTTCAGAGACGGTGAAGGAGGAGTTCGGATCAATGTCGTAAAGAGGGAAATTGTCATAACAGGGCGGTTACACTGGTTACAAGCCGCGGATACGGAAACGCTCACGGGTAGGAGGGAAGAGGCAACGCGGAAGGCATATCAGCGCAGAGGTTAAAGAATCAAGGGCAGCCACAAGTGTTTACGTGTAACCGTCGAAGGGACAGAGTGGGGAAACATAACCGTTTTTTTTGGAGACAGTTATGAATTCAGCCGGCAAGAGGAGTCAGTGGAAAAATCAGTTGGCAAGAAGTTCAGGAAGCACAACCATGGACAAGAAGGCTACCATATTACCTTCTGGAGTTAGAGTTGCAGGACACAAGCAAGCACCTAGGAGTAGCACCAAAAAGCTCAAGTCCGCACAGCAGGAGGGAAAAGAAGCCTTCACCTACCAAACAGTAGCATTTGAAGGCCTCAATGGACTTGAGTGCAGGAAATGGTGGAATGAAACTCGGGAGGACAACGAAGTGAAAAAATTCCTACGACAAGCTGGTGTCCATTGGGCTATCCAAATGCCCTTGTTTTCTGTGCGCAGCTTTGAACCCACTTTGAGGGTAATGATCCAAGGTTTCGATAAGCAAACAAGGAAGAGTACTTTTGTGTATCGAAATCACAGGCTCAATCTCGTGTGGCCCTGAGGACTTAACACGCGTCTTTGGCATTCCAGGGCGCAACGGGTGGAAGGTGGAAACCAAAACACAGAAAATGCCAGCTGAAAGGAAGGAATCTTGGATAAAGCGTGTATGTCGCCCTCTCATTCCAGCAGAATTGGAATCTATGGTAAAGGCGACGAAAGCGAGAGGCCTTCGGAAGGAGTTCGTAGCGGAGGGTGCATGGCGTTGCATTCTCGACGTCATCAAGAGCAGGCTGACAGGCTCGAGTCGCGCCTCAGATATTGCCCTACCACAGATTGTCTACATGCAGGGGCTGATGAATGGTGTGGTATATGATTGGGCTTCGGTGTTGGCAAACAGGATGTTAGAGTTTATGTCATTACAGCATCGGACTTTTTACATGCCCCATTACGCCATTGGGTTGTTCTTGGAGGCCGCACTCAGACAGATCCCCATAGCCGAGTTGGAACTCAAGCCACAGGGAAAGGCCACAGCAGGAGCCCCTTCTGTGTTTCACTGGAACTATTTGGATGCTGGAGGTACAACCAGTGGACAGAAGCGACGTCGGACAACAGTTGTGGAGTCCGACCCAGATATTGATAGTGGCCGCAAATCCACCCCCGAGCCTTCGGACACAGACTCAGAGGAGGATAGTGATAGGATCGCGGAGACAGTACACATGGAGGCAGTGGAATCCACCTCCGCAGCGCCACTGGTTCAGTTTGCTGCACCAGTGTTGTTTGCCTCGACCCACTTGACTCCCACAGGGGTGGTGACAGTTCTTATAGTCGAGTTCCCACCTGAGGAAGAGGCAGCGGCCATTACAGCCGAGGGTGATCCTGAATCTCCAGTCGGGGCATCAGTTGCAGCAGCGGAAGTCGTCAGAGGCACTCAAGATATTTGCGAGGGACAGGTTCGGATGGATGTGGTAGGATCGGATGTCGTAGTGACAGTGGACGCGGCCCTTTTACAGGATTCCTCCCCGACGGATCCACCTCCTCCAACCGACCCTGCACATGTTGGAGCAATGCGCTCGTGGATCAGTCGACGGTTACAGTTGGTTCCTGCTCCACCACCAGCAGTAGTTCTTTTTCGTCGCCGAGAGGGCCCTCCAGAGATCATTAGTATCGACTGTGCGAATGTCACAGCAGCTGCGGAGATTCCATCCGTATCTGAAGAGGATGGGGTTGTGGAGACAGTGGCTCCATTGGTAGTTCAGCCAACCGAGGAAGGGGGAGGTGTAGCGACGGAGGTACCTTATGGATTTGAGTTGTCTCGCCCGGCAGCCCTCACCAAATCTGGGTCGTTGGAGGGAGAGGACGTGGAGGCCTACTTGGCCGACATGGTCACTCGGGGACATCGGTTGGTGGCGGTAGCAGAGTCTCGCACTATGGCAACTGTGGTTCAGGAATTGATGCATCTCCTAGCCTTTGCCCAGGTGGGTTGCAATGCAGCTTTTGCAGAGTGTTTTGAGCGAGGGTTATGGCCTGCGGAGGAGACTACAGAGATGTTGGTTGCTTGGGTTGTTCCTACGCCAGCACTTGAGAGTGAGGCAGAGACTCTCGTTCGAGAACTTGAGCAAACGATTCGGGATGGGTACTATACGTTGAGGCGATCTGAGTATATCTCGTCGGACCGTGAGATTGCCTTGGTGACCGCACAGCGAGCTTGGGAGGAGCTAGGCACCAAGCTAGAGGCAGTGGAGGGAGACTTACTGCAGCATACCCGGGAGTTGGTGACTGAGCAGGCAGCCAAGGTTTCTCTAGAAGAGAGACTGGCTAGGGCGACCGTGGCTTGGGAACAGCGGTTGGTAGCAGCACAGGCGGAGAATGAGGCCAAGGAGGAGGAGGCGGGTGTTAGTTAAGTTATGCACTGACGGTACTTAGTTACTACCGAGCGGTTGGGAGCAGGTGACGACGTTTGGTCGCACTGCTTCGGGTTCTATATAAACATTGTACTTGCTCCTTGAAGAGATCATGAATATATTGGCTATTGTAAATGTACTAAGTCATGAAAGATTAATGGAAACTCTGATGTTCTCTTATCCATCGCTGTTAATTACATTTCTATGCACAGTAAACTAGGTTACCCCAACGGGTAAACAGGGTGTACCTCTATAAGGGAGATTAAAAACAATTTCAAAGTGTTGAAGCTCACAGGAGCACACCCATGTATTATGATCATGAACTGCTAGTTAGAAAGACACACCTATGAATAGTTAGGTGACCAGCATCTCTAAACTTAGAGGAGCTTCTTTTTATAGAATCTGTTAAAAAAAAATAGTTGACCAGCTATTTGAATAAGAGGATACAGCTATAAATAAAAGGAAGTGTGGATGCCTATTCAAGCATCATATCTGTTTAAAATCAAATTAGAACCTTTATTAACAAAGATACCTGTGATTTTTATTGCAGCTCCAAAAATAGATATGGCAGGACACCCCAAAAAAGACTAGTTTGGAGGGCAGAGATAAACAACAGAATTTCAAAGTATAGCAGAATGCCAATTCATCATTAAAGGAGCCATTTTCGGCAGCAGAACTATAACTACTAATATCTGCAGGCTTCACTAATTGTGTTCTTCATCTTAGGCACCCAATTTATAGTAAGTTTTCATCAAATTCAACAAATTATCAGTCATTAAAAGCACATTTTCCATCACAAATTCATAGAAATTTCAAGGTTTACCTGGTTAGGAGATTGTATCATCAACTAGAGTTTCAAGAAGCAATGAGTTAAAAAAAGATTTTAAATGAGGAAAGTTAGATTTTCACGAAGATACTGATTAAGGTTTTGATCTGACTTTCAAACCTAGCTGCTCTTTTTCTTTAAGATTACTTAAACTCTGTCTAGTTCTCAAAAGAAAGCTTGTAAGTTTATGTCAGCTTTTGGACAAGAAGCTTGTGTAAAGTATACTTCCGCTGGTAGAACTATTTCTTAGGGTTTTTGGACAGTTGTTCATCATTGCATCATTCCTGCAACAGCTTGGTATCAGACCATCAAAAGTGTTGGGGGTATATTTTCAGTCAACGGATTGATACATATCAACAGAATCAACAGAATGAAAGATATAACATGTTCAAAACATCAAATTGCTGGATGTGAAATCTGACAGCTCATTTAATCTCCCCTTCTTTGTCCCTCTGTCTTCTCTTGAAGACTATTGTGTATAAATATGAGGGAAAAACCTTATGTATGTAGCTGCAATGAATAATAAAGATTAATGCTCTTCTTTCCTGTGGATGTAGCCAAATTGGTGAGCTATGTTAAATTCTTGAGTCTGTATATTTTATGGGTTCTCAATTTGTCTAATTACTTAACAATTGGTATCAAAGCTTGTGAGATCCGATTAAAGAGGGCAGGAGCAGGGGCAAGCGTAAGGCCAGGGCCAATCTCATTCCCATATTTGCCTTGACAGGTGCAGTCCCTCCTCTACTGCTGAAATGCTTCCATGGCAACAGAGAGCTAGTTCTCATTGTGGACAATGTGGGAATTGTTGTCAATGCCTTGGGGCAGCCTACGGCTGAAAGCATGGTGTTCAAAGTCAGTCCAGATTCCATTGGGTAAACTGTTTCCTATGTGGTGACAGCCAAAACTATGGAACAAGATATAAGTATCAAGTACTAGATAATATTAAGCTAGGGCCCTAGTTTTGGCATTCTCCTAGGTAGATTGTAATGGTGAAAACCACAACAAAAACTTGTAAATCTTTTTATAAAAATATAATGGGAGCAAACTCCAAGGCTGCATTTTACCTATAAAAGAATATATGATTATGTCTCTAATTGTTATTAATAAAAAATTAATAATTATCGCATAAATAAATAGAATAGTTGACTTCTCAACCATTATAAAAAAAATAGGACACTCAGCTATACAAATATTAAATTATTAATACAACATTTTTTACTAAATTTTATTATTATATAGTTAGGTCCCTAATCAATTATTGCACTTGAAATCTTAACTATATACATTCTTTAAAATACCTATTCTTTAATTTTCAATATTGTAGGATCACCTCCTCCCTTCTACCGAACCAACAACCATACCCAATAATATGGATTAATGCCCATAGCAACCACCCAAACATCAAGCAAGCACATATGGGAGAGGAACTAATTGAAGTAACCAAATATGTATTCCAATCTAAGCATCAGTAGCGGGCATTATATCAGACACCCTTGGCCCAGAATGAAGAATGCATGCAGCAATGCACTGGTGCACCAAAAGAAGTTGAAACATCAAATGGAAAAGATGGGGCAACAATTAGAAGCTACTATTTTTACAAGTGATGCACAATATTTTCAGACCCACACAAATAGAAAGAGCAAAAGAAACAAGGGATGGGCAAATGCAAACAACAAAGGGAAATATCAAAAGAGAAGCAGTAAAAACTTCACAAAATTCATGACGGGTTCAAGTTCATCAAGGACGAACACACAGTTTTTCCAAAACCCTAGTCATACCACCCTATGAACCGAACATAGACCTGTATCTCAGTTGGACTGGACCCAAACCAGTAGGTTCAGGGGACCAAACCAATAACATAGTTTATAATGATAAGTCTTTTAAGATCCTAAATTCTAACAAAAATTTCTTCCATGAAAGTACCAACATATCTATCACTTCATAAATCCCAAGAAAACCACCAAAATTCAATAAATGGAACAAATGACTGTCATAAATGATAGAAACACCTCCTGATTGCAAGACAACAAACAACCTTCAGAAAGAAAAATAAAAGAATTGTGAGATTTTCAATCAAAAGTTCCAAGAAGAAAAATTAGGGAGACCTTTCCCAGCAAAGTGGATAAAGTTATTAAAGTTAAAACTATGAATACACTAGATAAAAACTCAAGTCAATAATGTTGATCAAAATCTCCATTGACTTGCTATCGAGACCATCCTATTCTTTTTGAGCTAATTGTCCCTTTCCATGATCCCACCTTCCATGGAAAAGAAAACAAAGATATTTTCATAAAACAGTGAACCTGCTAAAACAAGTCCATTTCCCAAAAAAATTGGACAGCGGAGCTAACTGTTTAATAAGAGTCAATGTCCTCTCACAAATTCTAGTAAACCTATACACAAAAAATTATATTCCAGACTTCAGTTGTGATTCTGGAGGTTAGTCAGTTGTAAAACCCAAATTCATCCTCTAAATATACCTAACTTTTGCCATCAAAATTCATATACACTCCTCTTATAGAGTACATATTTTGATTTTTTTATTTTCTAGTTACACCCATGTGGCGATTTATACATCGATCGTTTAGAAGCTTTAACTTAGGCTTTCTCCTATGCTACAAAAGAAAACAGCATCCCTGCCATCATTCCTTATATTTCCCCCACCCCACACCCCAACCACCATTGTTCCCTCATGACACACTTCCATCTCTGCACATTTTCAACTTTATGCTTCACTGTTTTCTACATCATGGTAACCTATATGCCACTTCAAGAAAACTGACCCTTCCTCTTAAAGCCAACTACTGGCCCTAGAAAATATCCATCTTTTCCATTGAGATCATCTTGAGCCAGCATTTCCAGCAGCTGGAGTTTGATTGTCATGTCATATTTACAAATTTGCTAGGGCTGATGACTCAAACTCTCCAACACATGTATTTCAAGGGCAGTGACTTTATACCTCCTTCAGACTATTTTACCCTTAATTTTCCTGCAGCTCTCAATTACACAATCACATAAGATGGAAGAAAGTTGAATTAACCTGTGATCAGGTGTAGATAGGAGAAAGGAAGAATGGGTTAGGTCGTCATGGAATCTCGTGCAGCTTTCAAACTAATCCCCAAGTTATTTTTTGACCCCTTTCCATTTATTTTCCTAACTCTCTTCATTTTAAAATGACCCAACTCCATTACCCAAACAAATCTCACTGTTGCTGATTATTCCAAGATTTTAGTTAATAGTGTTTACCATAGGCTTCTAAGGATTTTTCAATCACTTCCCTACCTAAATTCCATCAATGTAGATTTTTCAGCAACCATTAATCTTAGGAGAGGTTCCAGAAATATCAGCAGCCCTCTAGATAAACAACAGGCTAGAACTAAAGCTAAGAAAAAAGCCTATCAATACCCTAAAGTTAGAGTTCTCAAGAGTAGAAAGAGAAAAATACCAAATCCACAATGATAAGAGTATGTAGCAATTCCACCAGCCCCTCTCACCCTATTTCTGTTGAAGATAAAGAAGCGCAACATATTCCACTTGCTAAAGCTCAACCTCAATGGTGGTACTGTTGCTCATACTACAGTTATGCAAAATCATTAACTTTCACCTACTGCAGATTTTACTACTAGTACTACCTCTAATATCAAATTACACTCAATCCCTCTTACCCCCACCTAGTTCTTACTTTGGATCCTCCCAGTGTTTTTTCCTTCCCTACTCCATTTTCCATATCAATTTCACCCTGTAGAGCACATCCTATCTCCTTTCCCTTCCCTCTAATAAATCTTTTGTTGATTATCCTCGTACGATTTAAATTTTAAAGTTTAAAATTTAAACTCAAACTGTCACCAACAAGATGATCCCAATTTGTTGCCTGTTCTTCAAATAACTTCTTAAGGCATCCAACATCAGAAAAATTATCTAAAGAATGCTCACACACATAATCGGTCATAAAAAGTAATCTTCTCTTCCTCCTTCATGTGTTGGAAAGCAAAAATAATGAATTGATTCAACACACAAAATTGTGTTGACAAGTTCAATGTCATCATTAAAAATCATGAATATAAATTCTAGGCAATTATTTCCTTGCTTCTCAATACATCCCACAAGATTGTTTAAACTTTAGACTATTCAGGAACAAGCAGAGCTCCCATCTCTCTCAAAGTGACAACCCTTTCACATTAACTGCTACAATAATACAGCTATCCATGGAAACAACTGGCAGACTGCTCCCATTCATCCACAAATGACAGTTGTTCCCTGGTAAATGCACTCAATCGATGAGGAAAATCAGCTTCACCTTCTACACAGATATCATTACTCTGGGAAGAAAGAACCGTTTTAATCATCCTGTAGCTAGTGATCTTTTTGTATATATGTGCACAGTTTGTACTTCAACATGTCATGGCTTTCTGTCTTTTTAAATATGTTACCAACTCCATAACAACAAGAAATCTGAGAATCCTGACTGTTTTTTAATCCTAAGGTCCTTTCTTTTTTTGTAATCTTCAGCTGTTTATCTGAAAATTTCACAGTTTACAAAAATTTCCATGCCCCTTCTTTGGAATTATTTTTCCTCTATAAGTGTACAAATTTTCTTCATCAAAAATATAAATTGAAAGATAACATGAAAATCTACAACATCTCCAGTGACCTCAAATTTTGGTTACATACAGCTCTTTTGTACTAGTCAGATGAAATCTCATTTACATTTTAAGGCAAATATAGTTGAATATTTTTTATAAAGCATTTAGGATTCAACATTTTAATTTCCAAAACAAGAACTTATAAGAGGAAAAGCACAAACATATAGTCTATTAAGCTAGAAAAAATTCATAATCTTATCAGATACAACAAATTCATCCATACAGAAGGGTACCTTTGTAAGCTTCATCTTTTTCCTCTCATCAGCCATATTCATAAGCATTATGATAGGCTGTTGTCTTTCAGCTGTGGAAGCTTCCAAATGATCGTCCGAGAAGACTTCCTTAGAAACCAGAACTTGCTGTAAATTTGAAGCTTGTGTTTGGGAAGGAATTACTTCCACCAATGGTTCCCGCATTATGCATGAGGTAGTATTAGCCCTAACAGCTCCACCTTCATTGTTGTACATATGGAAAATATTATGCTCATCTTCTGCAAAAGTAATATCATCATTTTGATTATCCACAGTCCCTTTTATTGACTTTGACAAGGACTGTTCAAATGGGTCACTTCTCTTTAAACCTCTTCTTTGAGGTAAACAAGGAGTGTTCACCTTTTGTATATCACTTGATTTTCCTACGACTGTTTCCTCTGTATCAACAGATTTATAATTGAAGATTCCTTGATCCACACAAAATTTCATCAGTGAATCATCATAGTGTTTCATACTGCTTATGTTCAAACCTTCTGCAACCAACACATAAGCCATAATCCATGGTTAATTCTAAAGCATTCAAGAAGATAAACACTGAAAAACTATGACAACAGATTAATAAAATGTACTAGAGTCTAGAATACATACTTTCCATGCTATCCAATTGACCATCTTCAGCTTTGATAGGAAAGTCGGAGGAATTCATAGGAGCACTCATTCCATTATTCCTGAAAAAAACTTGTTTACCAGGTGACTTTGCTATACTTCCTACATTCAAATTGTTTACATCTTCACATGGAAATGACTGCTCAGTGTCCATAAGAATAATGTTTTGGTCTAGCCCCAGAGTTTCCTCAAAACAACACTTTTTAGTCAAAAGCTTAACAGCACTTGCTTTTGCTTCAGTTGCTATTGGAGTAGTTATATGTGAAACCGGAGACGTTTTTGACTTTGAATTGTCAGAACCAGGTGATAAGAACTTGCATTGCCTCCTGTATCTTGGAGGGGATAAATTTTTGGCATTATCAGAAGCATAATTATCTCCATGTAGGTGAGAAACCAACAGCGTGGCACTACCTGGCATGGACATTGCCCTTCGGACATCACTTTTAATTGGGAGCTTTCGAGCTTTCCCCTTACCATCTACCTCAGCAAGTGTAGAAAATCCCTGCATTGCATGCAAACAGTGAAAAAAGGACCTATGGTAACCAAGTAATAAACTTGGTGAACTGCTCTCATCCGTATCAACACGGAACAATCACCTGCTTTTAGCCAGAAATTAAATCAATCAAAAATACCTGTTCAAGCCAAAATCCTTCTGACTCGTGATCACCCCAACAAAATAAAGTTAAGACTCCAACATCCTGCAATCTTTTCTTAACTTCTCCATACAAAAGCCGGCCAAATCCCTACTTACAACATTCAAGATTCAAGTAAGCCAATATTTGAGGAGGGTATATACTAAAACATACACTATTCTTACAACTATATAGTGTTCCAATTCCAAAATGCTTTCTCTGTAGAGAAGTTTTCTTCAACTTTGGGAAAGGTGTTCATGAATGGCAAAACTTTGTATAAATGCTCTTAAAAGACTGGACACCATTTAACAAAGTTGGTTGTTACAGACCAATTAATGTACCAATCATATATAATGCACAACCCAAATATTCTGCAAGGACATATTACTAAAATACTTCTACAATCGCAAGTAATTTTTCAACTTCCAAAATTAGACTTGACACTGCTTGACATGACTTTGCAAACAATCCAACAATTGATGATTGAATACAAAAGTATTAGGAGTAACGCAAGCAAAATGATGACCAAAACAAAACATATACAAAGCTAGATGCAAGAAAATCACCAAACCACTAGATCATGAAGACCTGGAATCGGTTGTAGTAGTTTTATACCATTAGCATGTCCAACTTTTTTTTTGATATGGAAAAAAAGTTATTAATTAAACTAAACTAAACTTACAACATATCAGAGACCAAATCCAGGAAGTCAATATGACCAATTCTATTTAACTAAGAGGCCCTGACCTAGTGGTCCTGTTAACTCAGGGTTCCCAATTTTCTTTTGTACAAGCTCCTGAAAATATCTTGGAACCTTTTGCAGTTACATGGTCCTATGAAATTAACATTTCCTCTGCTGCCTTACAACTTTTTAAGAATCCACATATATTCTACCAGAAAAAAAGGTTCAAAATTTTTTTAAAATTACATCAAACCATGCTTCCAGCTGCAGAAAGTCCTTTAAGAATGCGCCATAAATTCTCAAACCCCCTTGTCTGCAGCAACTAAAAATCTCACTATGAAAAGCTAGGTTCACTCTTCTTTTGTGGGAAACATTCTAAAATTTCCTGCTAGTGATACTGTGATAAAATGAACTTAATGGGCCTGCCTAACCAATAGAAAGAGAAGAGAAAGCCTCTTGAATAGGAAGCTGCCCTTGATAACAAGAATTTACAAAGATTAGGAATGATCAATGAAAAATGGAAAAATGACATGGAAATCCTACAGACCTTCAGTAACTTTTTTTTTTGGTTAACTAGGGGAATCAGCAGCCCTTCATGGCACAGTGCCACAAAAAACTCAAGTAGGACACCACATGGGGCAAACCTTTATAACCCCCAAGACCTCACTTCTGCTCAACAATGTGAATCTGGGTTTCAAACCTGTGACCATTACCTATCTTTCAACAGCCAACTGTCTAGTCTACACCACAAGAATGACCTCCAATAACAAAATTTAAATAATGAAAAGGGCCTTAATCCTCTAGAAATAAACTGTACAAATTCTTCAACAAATTGCCATGTATTGACAGAAAATCAATTTGCAAAAGCCTCTCTGTTCATATTTACAACCCTCAATTCCACTGCTCCTGGAAATTTGTCAAGTCAATCAACCACTCTGTTGTCCTCAATTTTGTATTTGCAGAATTGGTAAACCCTACGTAATTTTCCATGAACTCATAGTTATAATTCTCTAAGTTAGGCTTTCTTAAGATGTTTTTCGAAGGCAATCGATTGTACTTTGAATTGGCCTAAGATTCTCATCCTACAAATGCCATTTTCGAAGATTTCCACCAAGTTTTCCTTTGTTTTTCTTGCAGAATCGGACTTTTCTTTCCTGATTGTAGGTACTCGATTTTTGGAAATCTTCAAGTCTTTGTTTGATTTTCTTGTTTTGTTTGTTTGTTTTTGTCTTTGCTTTCATCCTATGTCTCTTGCTTTTTGAATCACGGTCGTTTCGAGCAATCGCGGGCTTAATTCCGAGCTATATTCTAAGAGAAAATAAAGAATTAAGTTGCCTGCAAGTGGGGCTTTAAAGCCCAACTGCAAGTCATTGTTCTTTGTTTAAAAGCCCGCGATATGAAATCAAAAGTCCACCAGAGACCCTTTTAGTCATAAAGTCGCACTTTTTGTGAGTCATTACAAGATTTTTTTTGCTTGTAAATGGAAATTTAAAATCCACTTTGCATTTACAAAGTATTTTTTGAGGAAAGACTATCTTTTTAAATCGGGCTTTTATAGCCCGATTGCATGACTTCTTCAAAGTGAAATGCTTGCTTAAGTGTCTGAAAAGTGCAACCCTTTTTCCAAAGTCAATGTTTTTAGTTAATGTCGCAAGTGTTTTGGATGATTTATCTATTGTAGCCGGGCTTTTAAAGCCCGACTAAATATAGTGTTGAGATATAGCTTCGATCGTATCTAAGTCATAGCCATGATAGAACACAATAGATATATATGCATATATATATATATACACACACACATATATATAAGTATATATAATATTATCGTTATCATGCCACTATATTGATTTGAAGTATATCAGCAAGTGATAATGATAACATGGCATGTATCGTATACATTGAATAGCATGATAATTACCGTGCTACTGTAATAACATTATAGTCACGACAATTATCGTGCAATTTGTAATGTTATTACGGTGCACAATAAGTATCGTGCATACTGTGCATGTAATGAAGTATCGATCGGTCACTATAAGTGACGATCCTCAAACAGTCAGCAAACATTGTAATTAGTAATGCACCGTTATCATTTGTAATTAGTTACGACATGTAGGGACATGTCCCTACGTGGCAACTGCCACGTATGGACATGTCTCTACATGTTTGCAACTCTTGGTACATTATATATATATATGAATCGGATGTTGTTGTAAAAGACAATCAATCACATGGTAATTGTCCTCCAGCACATTCGATCTCTGCAATAACAGTTTAGTATTTATTTCTATCTGATCTGATAATTCCTAACATGGTATCAGAGCGAAGGCAATAATAGAAGATAAATATAAACAGAACGTAATCTTCATACATGCGATCTAGAAAAGCATTTGTATAATCACATAACTGCAATCTAGTAGAAGATTTTACTCATCAGCATATAGTCTACCAGCATCTATAAATCATGGTGAATGGTATAAGAATGGAGGACCGACTTGAAGGGGCTTCCAACTTCATGTCATGGAAAATTTGAATCATTTCACTTCTACGAGAACTGGAATTAGATTCATATGTAGAGGAAAACAAGGGAATGCCTGAAGATGAGGCAGAGAAAATAACTTGGAAAAGACGTAATAATAAAGCTAAGAAGTTAATTATTGACTCGGTCAAAGATTCCATTCTTCCTAGCATAGCCAGATTAACTACTGCATATGAGGTATTTAAGACCATTCAAAATACAAACGAGATAAATAATGCAAGCAGAACGTTAACTCTGAAACAACAAATAATGAGTATAAAAATGAATAAAGGAGAATCAGTTACATCTTATTTCTTAAGAATTACAGAGTCAAGGGATCAACTATTCACTATTGGTTATACTATAGATGACCTTGAACTATCTCTAATTGCTCTAAGAGGATTACCTATTTCTTGGCAATCTTTTATTCAATGCATATGTGCACGACCTCCTATTCCAAAATTTGATCAACTCAGAAATGATTGCACTCAAGAAGAATCTTGACTAACCTCTAGAGAAATAGGACCAAATAAAGAGGGAGAAATTCAAGCACTCCACACAAATACATCCAACAAGAAGAAAAGGACTTTCAAATGAAAGAGATGAAATAAAAACTACAATAAGAGGGATCTATCTAAAGTTCAGTGCTACAAATGTGACAAATATGGGCACACTCACAGATTATGTCCAGAGAGGAAAAAGACACATGCAACCTTAGCCGAAGTCAAAGAAGGAAACTCACTATTCTTCTTAGCTTTATCAAGTGAACTGAATGCAAACAAAAACACTTGGATAATTGATAGTGGAGCATCAAGGCATATAACTGGCTTCAGAAATCAATTTGAAACTCTTGAAGGGCACTCAACTGAAGAAGTCACTATTGGTGATAACTCCACTTATCCTGTGAAAGGAAATGGGACCTGTTCTATCAAATTAAGAAGTGGAGTAACTCTACAGTTAAAAGATGTTTTGTTTGTACCTGGAATCAAAGGAATTTAATCTCCATCTCAGTTCTAGCTGACCAAGGGTATCGTGTTACCTTCAATGAAGATAAAGTTCTCCTTTGGCCTAAGAACTCTAATATCAAAAATGCTATAACAGTGGGATCAAGAGATGGCAGCTTGTATAAACTATGCAGTGATCAGAAAGCTGCACTAAATCATGAAGTCTCAAATAATAATAAATTATGGCACAAAAGGTTAGGACACCTAAGGTATAATGCTTTACCTATTATAAAGAAAATCACTTCAGGGATACCTCACCTAGAACCTGAACATTTTGGTATTTGCAAAAGGTTGTGCACTAGGAAAGAACGTTAAAAGATCTTTTCCTTCAACTGAACACAAATCAAAAGTTATCTTAGAACTAGTCCACACTGACTTATGTGGCCCCATGTCAACACCCTCTCTAACAGGATTCTTGTATTACATAATCTTTGTTGATGATTTCTCCAGAAAGACCTGGATATACTTTCTAAAGTTAAAAGAATCAAATGAAGTATTATCTAAGTTCAAAGAATTCAAAGCATTAGTAAAAAATCAAACAGGGAAGAAAATAAAAATCTTAAGATCTAATAATGGGGATGAATATATATCTGAGAACTTTAAAGAATTCTGCAATTCTGTTGGGATTAAGAGGGAGTATACTGTACCATATAATCCTCAACAAAATGCAGTAGCAGAAAAGAAGAACAGAACCATAATCAAGCAGCAAAAGCCATGATGCATGATCAAAACATTCACATCTCATTCTGGGCCGAAGCATCTAATACAGCAGTATATATCCAAAATAGATGTCCTCGTTCTAATTTAGAGAATATAACACCAGAAGAAGCTTTTACAGGGAACAAACCAGACTTAAGCAATCTTAGAATATTTGGTTGCTCGGTGTACATTCATGTTCCTAAAGAAAAGAGGACTAAACTAGAACCATCTGGCAAAAGAGGCATACTTGTTGGCTATAGTGAAAAAGCCAAAGGATATCGAGTCTACATTCCAGGACAAAGATTTGTTGAGATCAATAGAGATGTAAAATTTGAAAAAAACATTACATGCAAAGATTCTGAAGATAATCATATCACAGAATTAGAAGAAAATCTCACAACTGAAATTGAGAGGGAGAATATCATGGAAGATCTTGAACCTCCAGCCCCTAATGATGAGAATACTGAAGTAATCAATAGCAAGAAAAGACCCTTATGGGCAAGAAAAATGATTGAAGAGAATAATGTGGAACCAAATGAAATATCTAAAGAGAATAAAAGAACAACCCAAAGATGTTATGCAGCACTCCTAACTGAGCTTACAAACTCTGAACCATCTAATGTTAAAGAATCTTTATCAAATCAAGCTTGGAAAGATGCTATGATTGAAGAATACCAGTCTATACTAAAAAATGATGTTTGGGATATAGTACCTAGACCAAAAGACAAATCAATTGTCTCCTCAAAATGGTTATTCAAAATCAAATATGCACCTGATGGTAGCATTGAAAAACACAAAGCTTGTTTTATTGCCAGGGGATTCTCTCGAGAGGCTGGAATTGATTATGAAGAGACTTTTGCTCCAGTAGCCCGGTATACTTCTGTAAGAACTATCATTGCAATTGCAACGTCTAAAGGATGGAAGATACACCACATGGATGTTAAGACAGCTTTTCTGAATGGTTCAATTGAGGAAGAAGTATATATAGAACAACCAGAGGGGTTCACCACACATGATAAAACCCGCTATGTATGCAAACTAAAGAAAGCCCTCTACAGCCTAAAGCAAGCCCCTAGAGCTTGGTATGCAAGGATAGACAGCTATCTCTCTAAACTAGGATACTCCAAGAATAAAGCAGATCTTAACATTTACTTCAAAGTATCAAATGGTAATATGATAATATTGGTTCTTTATGTTGATGATCTTTTGATATCAGGTGAAGATCATCTCATTGCAAAATGTAAACAAGATCTAGCAGTTGAATTTGATATGAATGACTTAGGTCCTCTGCACTATTTTCTAGGCTTGGAAGTATGGCAAAAGAAAAACTACATCTTCTTAAATCAAGAGAAGTACACCTCAGATATCTTGACTAGATTTGGAATGATGGAATGTAAACCATTAGCTACTCCGATGGAAACAAATCTACACAAACTCAAAATTGAGACAGAAGATTCAGAACCTACAGATCCCACACTTTATAGATAGATTATTGGTTCTCTCATGTACTTGGTAAACACTCGTCCTAATATCTGCTATGCTACCAATGTATTAAGTCACTTCATGTGTGAACCTAAGAAGATACATTTAATGGCTGCTAAGCACATATTAAGATACTTAAGGCACCATTGGACTTGGTCTAAAGTATGATAATGTTGAGATTCAACTTCAAGGATATTCTAATTCTGACTGGGTCGGCAGCTCCACTGATCGTAAAAGTACCACAAGATGTTGTTTTAGTCTTGGATCAGCCATGATATCTTGGTTCAGCAGGAAACAGTCAACAATAGTTCAAAGCTCCACCGAAGCAAAATATATGGCCTCCATGGGAGCACGTGAAACAGTATGGTTAAGGAAGTTATTGTTTGGATTGTTTGGGGAACCCTTGAAGCCTACATTGATTCATTGTGATAATCAAAGTTGTATCAAACTGTCAGTTAATCCAGTCTTTCACAATTGATCCAAACACGTTGAGATTCCTTACCATTACATAAGAGATATGGTAGACCGAAACATCATAAAACTGATGTATATCAGCATTGAAGAGCAAAATGTTGACATATTTACCAAGCCCCTTGCAAGAGTGAAGATAGAATACTTCAGGGGCAAACTTGGTATGACTAAACTCTAAATGAGATTGTTGGGATTAAATTCCTATCATTTGTACTTTATTCATGAATAAATAAATAAAATAATATTGCAATATATCATTGATGTTAAAGGAAGGTGACGATCTTCCATATATGTTGGTTAAGGTTACTATTTCAAGGTGACGATCTTGACAATAGTTGACCAAGCATCAAGAGTGACTACACTAAGTTGTTGTCCCGGACTGTGCCGGATATCTTGATTCTTCATTTGTAATGTTATTACCAAGGTTACCCCGAGTTTCCGAGACGGGGACGACAGGGGACGGCGGGACGGGTTTCCGGGACGGCAAATTTTTTTGCCGATTTTGGGGACGGCGGGGGACGGCAAAGGGGACGGCTATGTAAATATAGGGAAATTTTCAAATATATAAGGAAATTTGCAAGTATACATTACATTCATTTGAAAATATGGACAATGCATGTCATTTAAACATCATATAACCTTAACATACAACATTTCAATGCCATTTAGTAAATACTAAAAGTAAATAGTAACATTTCAATGCCATTTCAATTCATTATCGGATTGTCAATATGCATATGCTAACAAAAATATAAGTTTGTATCGTCTTAAAATGGAAGCACTTCCATGTTAAGAGCGTTTAGCCCTCCTTAAGGGATGTATTTGACCTCCATTACATCATCCCCCCGTTTCTGCATCATCCCCCTGATCTGCTCCTCCTTATACCACTTTCGAGACTGATTTCTGCATTCTGGGTTGCAGGACTCTGTTTCTGGGATACAGGGACAGGGTCGACCTCCTAGGACAAGGTCGACCTCGGCCCTGCCCTAGGACAGGGTCGACCTCGGCCCTGTCCTAGGACAGGGCCGACCTCGACCCTATCCCAGGGTCCAAAATCCAAAACCCTACAGTTCCCGGGTTGTCGGTCTTTGCAAAAAGTTTCTTCCCGCTTCCGGGTCGGCTGTTTCGGGCTCCGAAGCGTGGATTCCTAAATTATATTTAATATAGGTCCTCTCCTAGGGGTAAAGGCTTAAATGATGATTTA
>MU217376.1:320137-356609 GCA_018584345.1 Thuja plicata | reverse complement strand
GCTTTTTAAGTTTTTTTTTTTTTTTTTTTGGGCCTTTTTGATTGGGGACGGCTGGAAGTCCCCGGGACGCAAGGGGGACGTCTACGGCATCCCCAGCCGTCCCCGGGACTTCCAACCGTCCCCAGATTTTTAGGTAGCCGTCCCCAAGTCCCGGGGACGTCCCCGTTCCGGAAACTTGGGGATTTAGGCCGGGGACGCGTCCCCGAGTAACCCTGGTTATTACTTGATGTGTGATAACAAAATTATATCATGATTGACTCCTTAAGTGTTGTCCCGGACTGAGCCGGATATCATGATATTGAGATATCTAAGTTTATTACCATGACAAGACTACATTAAATTGTTGTCCCAAATCGTGTCGGAAGTCATAGAAAATTATGATTCAAAAGGTATTACTTAAATCCTCTCTTGCTAAGAGGGAGTGTAGAGATATAGCTTTGATCGTATCTAAGTCATAGCCATGATAGAACACAATAGATATATATATATATATATATAATATTATCTTTATCATGCCGCTATATTGATTCGAAGTATATCACCAAGTGATAATGATAACATGGCATGTATCGTATACATTGAATAGCATGATTATTACCGTGCTACTGTAATAACATTATAGTCATGATAATTATCGTGCAATTTGTAATGTTATTACAATACACGATAAGTATCGTGCATACTGTGCATGTAATTAAGTATCGATCAGTCACTATAAGTGACGATCCTCAAATAGTCAGCAAACATTGTAATTAATAATGCGCCGTTATCATTTGTAATTAGTTGCAACATGTCGGGACATGTCCCTACGTGGCAACTGACACATATGGACGTGTCTCTAGATGTTCGCAACTCTTGGTATATTATATATATGAATCGAATGTTGTTGTAAAAGACAATCAATCACATGGTAATTGTCCTCCAGCACATTCGATCTCTGCAATAACAGTTTAGTATTTATTTCTATCTGGTCCGATAATTCCTAACATATAGTAATTACAACTTATAACATTTCCAATGCTCCTTGTAACGTGATATCAAAAGCCTGACATCTTTCATATGCTCGCCGTTTTACAACATAAAGAGGAAGTTTTTTGAAGTTTAAAACATGAAGTCAAGCTTTTAAAGCCCGACTACATGTTGTATATTTAAAACTTTAAATCTTTAATCTCCTTGCAACGCAAGATGAAAACCGTGTCTCCATCTTTAATATCGTTTTTGGAGAAGCTTGCAACATTATTTCCAAACCCGGCCTAGAGCATTTGCAGCAATTTTTAAAGGAAAGAATTATTCCAAGCATTGAAGCGTTGCCTCTAAAGCCCAATTTAGGGCAGAACGATTCATTCTTTTGTTGGCGTGAAGCTTGTATTGCTTCATATAAACCGTGTTTCTTCTCTATCGACGTCGTTTTTTGCCAACATTGCAAGTTGGCTTGCAATACATAGCACGAACCATGTTTTGGAGGTTTGAATCAATCTTTCAGTTGCTATTTTCAAGCATTTCGATTTGCATACTCAGCCATTTGTCAAGGGATTATTAAAGACTGGAAATGCATTGATTGTTGAGGAGATTTGGCCAAGTTTTGGTTGTCTATATAGCTGGAACTTGGAAATCTTTTCTTAAATTCGAATCATCAAAGATTTGGGGGATTTTTCTCAAGTTCAAGACTTCTTCCTCATTGCATTTTGATTTTGCAAAGGAGGTATGGTTTTTCTTTTATTTGTTCTTCAATTTTGAAGAGTATTTCATGAAGTTTTTCTTCCTCTTTTCCTCAAAAATGCCTAGGGTTTGAATGCAAGTTTTGCTTTTGTATGTTTGTATATATGTTTTTGTTTGTTTTTACAAATCATTTTCAGATTTGTGGTTTCTTGTTTAGGAGTCTTGTTTTCAAAAACAATATGAGTTTTCCTCAAATGATGCAAGATGAAAATACAAGTTTCTTCCCCAAAGAAAGAACTTCAAGAATGCATATTTTCCCCGCTTGCAAACGGAATTAAAAACCCAATTTGTGAGTTTATTTTGCCAAGAAAAGCTAAGTTTTTCCCCTTACTTGCAAGTGGGCTTTAAAAACCCAATTGCAAGTATTTTCAAAGCACAAATGAAGACTCTTTCTTACCTGCAAGTGGACTTTAAAAACCCGATTGCAGGCAGTAAACCTCCCAAATTGACTTGAAATTGGATTCAAAAACCCCAATTATAAGTAAGAGATAACCCCTTTTGTATATATATGCACTTGCACCCCATTTTGACACCAAATGCTTGCATTTCATCCACCTGCAGTTCTCAGGAAAAACCCCGTAATTTATCTTTTCCCCCATTTAAAAAGTTGATTTCATTTGTTTTCCTCCATTTCCTATTCCTTAAAAGTCTTCCATTCATATCTTGTACGCATGCCCTTCCAAATCTGCCTTTAACAGCGTCTATGGATTCATTAGTGTCTCACGAAGACATACTTACCCTATGGGATTTTCATGTTGTAGCTTTATCATCCACAGGTTTGCTTGCTATGACGGAAGAGTCAGTCTCTCACAAGGGAAAGAAAAAGATGAAGTACAAGTTTGATAAATACCTGAATTCCATTCCACCTTCACAGGTGACAACTTTTGTGGACGAGATCAGAGACACAGAAATTGGGCATGTTGACATGTCTGATTTCTTAAAAAGGGTTGAGACATGCCAAGGAAGCCGCAGTCAAGTTAGATGAACTCCTCATGTCATTCAATCAAGATTTAGAAGTCCTAGATGATGACTTGAGCGTCTGGAATAAGATGCCAAAAACCGATTTGGATGCACTTAGTACATATGGTGTCATTTCCTCTCCGGAGATGTTCTACGAGTACCAGGAATTGATGATCAACAAGAGACGGGTAATCGGAGGGCTTGTAACAAATGTGTAGGCAGCTATGTGTACATGCAAGGAAAAAGAACGCATGATCAGTAAAGGTTTTGAGGAGCTCACATGCACAGTAGTAACTGAGAACAATGAGCTGATTTCAAAGGATATTGTTATATCAGAGCTCGCAAAAGTGATTTGCCTAGAGCTTGGGGTGGATGACTTTGGTCTCAGTTCCATGAACAAGTTGACAAGCTTCAAGGTTTCATTAGATCGTCTTCAGTTAACATTGAAGAGTGCAGCAAGGCTATTTCTAGGAGTACAAGTATAGTCCTTAAAACGACTGTCGTTGCATGACATACGGGAGCACCAGACCCCGGAATTGTGCATGAGTCCATTAGCAGGTTCGAAGCCTTCGTTGATGACCTCTCAAGATGATCCATAAGTGTCGCGGACACTAAATTATTTTCCCATGCTTTCTAGGTAGTTATAGTTTTGTTGACAGATTACATGTAGTTGGAAAGCAAGTTGTAATTATAGGGGAACTTTCACCCGTAAGTGATTGCATGTAATCCAATTGCAGGTCAAGTTAGTTAGGACCTGCAGTTTGAATAAGTCAAAGTTAGTTAAGGAAATAGTCAAAGTTGTTAGGATTTCCCCTTCTTTCTCCATCTTTTCTCCCACTCCTTCCCTATATAAAGGAGTGGCTTCATTGGAAATAATCATCTTTTGTTTTATGCAAGTAGGCTATGCGGAAATTGCTTGTCAAGTGAAGACTTTGTGTTTTATTCTACAAAATTTCCAAGTGAATAATAAAGAAGCAAGTTTTCCCAAACTTTGTGTTGTGAGGCTTGAGAGCAAGGTTGCACGGGGGCAAGGGTACTTGGGTACTTTGGGTACGGGTATGACTATTTTTTAAAATAGGGGACGGGGGTACTTGGATACGTCAAAACTTTTAATTGATATAATTTAATATTTTATAGAAATTTCAAAATATGAGTCATGACAATGAGTTTTCAAAACAAGAACAGCGATAAAGTTTGCTGATGTAATGTATTGTTTTCAGTTTCAGATTTGCAATGTGTTTGTAATAATAATATATGCTAAATGTTTAGATGCATAGCAGAGAAGACAAACTTTAAACGTGAACAAGAAGATTATAAATCATATAACAATGACATATTGCAAATGTTAAACTTCTGGCTTGAACAATGATAAAGTATACTATTAATCAGTATTGTATCAAAGTTTCAAACTGATTACCTATGAATTAAGCTTAATAAACAACAAGCTGATACGCAAACAAAAAACTGAAACAAAAATCAGAAATCTTAATCAAGGTCCTTAGCTATGATGCTCTCCACCGAGTACCCACTGAGTACCCGGTACTTGGGTACGTGTACCAGGGGTATGGGTACGAGTACCCATGCAACATAGCTTGAGAGTGATTTGTGTATTCTTATGTTGCATAAGTTATTCTATCTTTGATTCACTAAGTGGTTTACTTTCATAAATCTTTTGAGCGTTCGATTTGAGTTTTTGGGGATTTTGTGCCGCAAAAGGGCAAGTTGATATAGTTGATAGTGGCTTCAAATACTGAAGGCTGAAAGACTTTGTGCTTCAGTGTTAAGTAATTTCATAGAATTTAGTGAGTATTTGGTAAAAGACTTTGAGCTTTACTGTTTACTCAAGTTATTAAATCATCATTCGGGATAAGTGCAGAAGACTTTGGGTTTATGCAACTGTTCCACACAATTTAAAGTAGATTGGTGTCTTATATGTTGTTCTTATGTCAACTCACAAGCAATCGATATTATTGTAGCAACAGGTACTTTTGGTTAAGTTTTAGTGTTGTTCAGAAGTTGTTAGTAAAATCATTCCTGAAAAAAGAGGAACAGATTAAGAGAACCACCCTATTTTATAATTTTCAGTTAAGTCCTTGTTGGAGCCACCTACAGTAAGAAGGGAGCCTCACCTATTGCTGAGAGGAGAGAGTAATCTCACTTGACATTGCCTAAAGTTACAGCTTTGTAAGTTGTGGTCACAGTGACTTACAAAACTTTTAGCCAACACACTCTATTTCCTTCTCTAAAATGGTGAACAAAGAGAACTTCTTAGATAAACTTCTCCATACCAACCTCTTCCTCAAAAGTTGATTGTCATGTTATAATGCATATTAACATGTTGAATCCTCAACAGTTGACTACCATTGTGTAATATATTACAATTTCCTACAATAAACTCTCAACAGCAAGCTCCTCTACTGTGTCCTATTCTCTAGTTACATAACTTGCACTGTAATAATGGCAGATGAGATTCCCTGCACAATCAATCTGGAAATATTCAGCTAGACAACTAGCCCAACATCTATAGTGAATCCTAAGTTTAGGGCTAAAAAGATAGCTACTTCCCTCTATAATCTTTAAGAACACAACCAGTTCCTAAAAGGCCAAGGTGACCTTATGAAGCGCGTGATCCAACCCTCTGGTGGAGGAAGCCAATTAACTTTGTGCACTCATGTGTTGTGGAAGACTGCTACATTGTCCTTATCCTTCTCAGCATCCTTTGTTTCTCCTCCTTTTCCTTAACTCTCTTCCTCTCTATCTTCCTTATTTTCCTTATTGGCATTCTTCACTTTCTTTGAAGTGACTACTCTCAATGGGACATGTTCCATTCACACTATTTTTTTACGATCTGAATCATTCATGTGCTTTATACACAAGGCATACTTGCATGAATTATCTTTGTATTGTTGCAACTTGTCATTGTCAAACTAGCTATCCAAAGAATTGTGCCACAAAAATTCATCTAAAGTTTGATGCTAAGCAATATAAGGAAAAATGACAAGAAGCTAGATAGAGAAGGCAGTAGGCACAATTGACCAAAAAAAACAAAAAGAAACTAGCTGCAAGAATTGTCTTTCTTATTTATCATTCTACCTAGGTAGCTCACATCATATCAAATAGAAAGAAGAATGGGGAAATTAGGATTTGCGTCTATTTCAAAAACTTGAATCAAGTGTCCTTAAAGGATTACCATACATTGCCTACTATGGACCAGGTATTGTAAATAGCCACAAGCTTGGAGATAATGTCACCACTAGATGGGCTTTCAAAGTACAATAAAATTGAAGCGGTTCCTAAGGATTAGTGCAAGATATATTTACTACTCTAAGGGGAACCTTTACTTATGAAACAATACCTTTTGGGTTGACAAATGCAAAGGTAACTATTCAAAGAGCGATTGATAGAGCATTGGAGTATCTAAAGGTAACAGTGGTCTATCTAGATTATCCTACCATCTTGTGCAAGAAATGAGGTGATCACTTTGGTTGGCTAGAAATAGATTTTGACGGATGCAAGCCACAGCGAACATCACTCATCTTTGTAGCTAGAGAAGGAAAAATCTCATTGGCAAGGAATGACTTGTTCTAATCGAGGAACCTTTGAAACAATGTGAGATAGCAACAAAAATCTTGGTGAGACAAACAAGACCCAATTTTGACCTCCAACAAAGCTTTCAAGAGCTATGTAATATGATACCCACACATTGTCTTTTTGAAATGCACATACATAGATTATGCCCATATTTAAGGATTGAGAGCAAAACACAAAAAAAAAACCTCAACCATAAACCAAATGATTCATGTAATCAAGTTCACCGCTTCCATTTCACTGCCCTCCAATTGAACAAACAATCATGGGTCCAAGGTCTCGAAGTGAGATGGTAATGGCATTATCATATTGTCTCAAAAACATGAACATTCTTCAAACATAAGGTGACAAGATTTGTAGTAATACACCAAGGTTTAGCTATCAAAGTGAGGTTAAGAAAAAATAGATTTACAAATGCATTTTGCAATGTATGTAGAAAGAAGAAACAGTTGATCATATCTTTTGGAAATGTCCAACAACTAAAGACTTTTGGAGATGGATGCAAGATAAATTCAATTTCCTCTTTATTAATCCTCTTTCTTGGAACGGGCCTCTTAAGGGTTTTGTTGGATGGTCCAAGGCAACTACAAGGGTTTATGGGATACAACTTGATTGGCAGCTATCAACTTGGCCAAGATGCAATGTAATTTTTAAGCAGTACACCCCCCACCCACCTCTCAGTATGGGAAAGTTGAGGCTTTTCAAACAAGAGTTGTCTTTAATTGTAAAAGCTAAGTTCGAGTGGTTTTGAAGAGGTGTGAAATCTTTGCCCATTGGTGTGCAAGCTCAAGTGCTTTCTTTCCTAGCCTATATACGGAGAGAATACTTCTGTGAGCATTATGCTTAGACAATGTAACTTTTTGTTCCTTGGAGTTTTATGAGGCACTTTATTCAAAGAAAATCTTCGGACACATAATGTCAAATGAGGGAACAAATTTCAATCCTAAATCAGTAAAAGCAATTCAAAATTTCTCATTTTCTACAGACAAAACCAAAGTGCACTCACTCTTCAGTAAGATGTATTTCCTCAAAAGGCTCATTCCTAATAATGCTGAACTAACAAGGCATATTGCAGCCATGATGAGAGGCACAATTTTATTCAAATGGAATGTCGAAGGCAAAAAACCTTTGAAAAAATCATAGAGGCTATAGGAAAGGTAGCCATGTTGGCATGCACTACCTTTCACAGAGGATTTATTGCTTACAATTATGCATCAAAGCATATGCTTCTAGCCATTCTAACTAGCCAAATTGATGAGAATGTTAAATCCAATTGTTTTCATGAGCTATGGCCTCAATAATCATGAACGAAAAATGCTCTCCATTTGAGGAACATGCATATGCAATGGTAAAAGTACTAAAACAATTTAATTTTTATATCAAGAACTCTCGCATTGTTTTTATGTTCCCAAATTCAACAATAAAGACAATATTGACTTAGCGAAAAGTGGTATCTAAAGAAGACAACTAGATATCTAAGGTTCAGGAGTATGATCTTTATAAGTTCTATATATCTAAGGGAAAGCATTGTGTCAAGTGCTTGCTAACAAAACCCGTTAATGTGTGTCCTCGGGTTGATCCGCCAAAAGTAAGGAGAGAGGATGTTAGATAGGAAGTACCGGAAGAAGGTTGGACAAAGGTGAATTTTGATGGGGCAGCTAAAGGAAATCCTAGCCCATCGGGTGTTGGATGTGTTGCCAAAGATTCAGAAGGAAATATCATTGCAACTGAACACAAAAGGTTACAGGATGGGACCAATAATGATGTTGAAGTCCAAGCTACTCTCATGGGGATCGAGTTAGCACAAAAACTCAAGGTGACCAAATTACACTTGGAGGGAGACTCTCAAATTGTTGTAATATGCTATTGCATCTAACAAATCCTTGGCTTGGAGACTCCAAAAAACAATTTTGATCGTCAGAAAGAAGTTGATGACCTTTCAAAACTTCAAAATTACACGTGTACTGGGACGACAATGGGTTGGCTGACTCACTGTCCAAGTTGGCAGTTGACGTAGCATAATGACTGGAGGGGAAGTGTATTGATGATGTCGGTCAGTCCTGTCGAGGACGATGATGTGATGGATAGGACAAGGCAATATTGAGTTGGATTTGGGCTGCCGAGAATGCATTTATTGTTGACAAGGTGACGAGTTGCGGTGAACGTTGAGACTGGCCTCACACATGCCAATTTTATTGCGCATTCAATGGAATAAAATGTTGGGGATATACATTCCTTGAACTGCAAACACTACGGCACAATTTTCCTGGCAACATTCTCTGCAGGTGGTTGTGAGGTGGGCTACGAGGTGAAGTTCCATGGAAGCCAACTTCTCTTTCGGAGCCACGAAGCAACAGATGGCTTTCAAGACGCATGTTACGATGGAGAGGCTAAGCCATGTTTTCATTCCTACGTTGTTGGGTGTGGAGTACATCACCTCGGATTTTCGGTGGCGCACCAATGCAGACATCGTTGCTCTCTTCTGTGCTTGGGGGATACATTTTTCCTCCAAGGCGGAGGTGGAACACATTATAATGAAATGCGCGTACCATGAATGGAGGGTTGTCTAAGCGAAATCTTGCACTAGGTTGTGTCGGTACAGGGTTTCCTTGTTGCACAGGGCGATTGGCTAGGATGCCCGAGAATCCCCCAGCATTTGCATCCGTTCCTCTTACAGAAAGGTTTGGGGAATCCCATAAAACAAAATATGGACGCAAAGCGGGCATGGCTGTTGGTTGTGGATTATGTACATGATTGGGACCTGGAACTTGCGGTTGGACCACCTAGGCGCCAGATGAATCCAGAGTTGTTTCGACTCAAAATGGTGAACGTATGGTTGGAAATGCACATTCATAGGAGGGAACGACGAAGAGGTGGACCTGGCCGCGGTCGTGGACAATGGCAGGGGCATGGTCGCGACTGAGTAGGAGATACTCACAAGTGTGGCCGACAAAATGGTGGACGTGGAGCTACATTTGGCTCGGGTCGTGGACAGGGAAGACAAGCACAGCGCACCCAGAGGAAGGAAGGACAGACATTGCACGAGCTACAAGTAGCTGGTGCATCTAGTGATGGCTTGGAGGTGGCGTTCACTAGTGATACCCATTGCTAGCCTCCAATGCCTAGTTTCTTTCAACTTGCTTTCTCTTGCATAAAACAATTTTGTAGATTTCTGGTGTTTTTGTTGTTGTTGGGTAGGGGAGGGAGAATTTACAAGGTATTTTGATTATCTCGTCATGATCAAAATTGTACATGTCGTTGTAGGTAGTCTAGGTTTTGGTGATTTGGGGTCTCTAGACGAAATGCATGATTCTCTCTTTTGATGATAGCTATGAAGATGATGATACTGTAATAATTTTTCCAATTAATACAACTATAATATTTTACCGACCAAAAAAAAAAAGTGCTTGCTAACAAAGAGGGCAAATGAAATTCAAAAGCTAGTTTTGAAAGTGAATTCAAGCAACCAATAGCTTTTTATAGGTTTTATAGAGGAATGGTACAAAAGCATTGCATGTTTTTTTATTACAAGATGAATGTCCCACCAATATAAGGGGAATGCAGCATAGGACACTAAAAAAGTTTAAAGCACCCAAGTTTGTTAAATGGAAAGATGTGCTATAGAAATGGAACAAAGATTCCCTCGAAAATAATTATTAGAAATACTTCAAATTATTCCTCAAAAGAGCTGTTGGAGTTTTGCTACAAATATGGCATCACATTGTTGCATTAATTGTTTTATTATTCAAAAGGAAACAGCCAAGTAGGGCCATCCAATAAAAATATCACAAACCATAGTCTACATAATGGTGGCCAATAATCAAAGGAATAGAAAAAAAAATATGATGTATTATGTGAAGGCCATATTGTATGGGATAGAAATGGTGTTACATTGTCATTCATTATCATGTATGGTATAGAAATAGTGTTTCTTATTTCCCTTGATTTTTAGGGTTGTAATTGGCACAACCAATTGAGAATGAGCAATTCAAATATCTATCTGAAAGACGGATAATTCAATTAACAAATCTTGAAGAAGAGTAATGAGGTGTCAACTACATAACCACACAACGAGAAAGAGTCAAATAGAAATTTAATAGAAAAGCTCAATAAATAAGTTCCAAAATAGGGCACTTAATTATTCTTTGGGATAAACTCCGTAAGCCTAAAGGTAGGCATGGAAGTTCAATACACTATATACGGGGCTCTTCCAAACTTGAATTTTTATAAAAAGACACCTCATCCAACATACTTGGATAGGACTCGTCTTCCATTACATTGCAACGTGCAATATCTAAAACCTTGTCTTAAATTTGCAAGTAATCCGCTCCAAACTCTCTACGTAAGTTGAATCCTTGTGTTCTTATTGAGTCATTTATGTGATTATTGTGTATTAATTTGTCAAGTAGTGTTGCCACTCCATTTTTGAGTTTGTTCATAATTATATCATTCCAATAAAGGTGCCTATTTGATTGTATTACACGATGAACTATGCAGTAGTCTTTGCTTAACCCTTGAGATTTTGGAGTTCTCTTCATCCTTTGCAATCTATGCCCTCAAACTAATTATTATACTTGTATAAAATCTTTATTTTTTGTTGTTAGAAGTGTAGTCAAACATTCAATGTCAAATGTCTTTCTACGTTGAACAAAGTTCTTCCAAGGTCTTTGTGAGGACAAAACTTCACAAAGGACATCCATTTCTAAAGTGAAAGATCTTTCATAGTGGATTTGCAAGTGGTTCTACACAGGAACTACGCAAGAGCTTGATTGTATTGAGATTTCTCAGTTATGGTGTCAAATTTTGGAAGACAAATTGTGGACAGATTTTGAAGACTCATAATCAAATTTGAGATACATTTATTGCAGATTTTACCCACCCTTTGCTGATCATACACTTACCCCAGCAGGCTGTAAACCTCGGTGTGGGACATGAGGGTTTGAGGGCCTAAGCGCGTAGGTTTTGAGGGAGATTATTGCTGGTCTGGAGGCATCCAGGGGTGCTAAATACAAGAGGATCATTTTTCTGATGGAGAAAGTGCAGATTAAAAGGGCATTGGAGCCATTTTCAGAACCCTATCTTGCTGGTTCAGAGTTTGTTTCAGACCTGTAATGTATTGCAGCTTCTGGGTATGTTTGTATTATCATTTTGAAGCTATTTATCCTTCTGCGTATTGTTAGTTTCATTGTCTTTTCGCTTCCAAACTTTGTAAGAAATTTGAAAGTAATTTCTAGCTTAGGGTATTTCAAATATTATTGAGTATTGTGGTGCTTAATTTCTCTGAGCGATACTGTGAAATATCTATTGATGTGTCATTCTATTATATTCAAAAAACCTCACATTGAGCAGAAACAAAGCAAAAACACAAAAAATAAGAAAAATAGGGTGCATATTACGCAACTACTGATTGTTTTTATTATTTAGTTGCAATGGGCTAGTTAAACAATCCTCTCATGTCATCATTTATGATATTCCTGGTGTTTTTCTTTGCTCTTTACTCTATTCCTCTGTGTTCGTCTTCTGTCCATCCTTATCACTTCATCCCAACATCAATCACATAGGATTCCTGTCCTCCACAATAGAACTACTCCATCTCAGTGGGGAAAGGCACAACATCTTTCTCAATCACCATCATCTTGATCAAAGATAAAAGTCTTCAAAGAAATTTACCACAAGGTCCTACAAGAAACTGGTAAAGCACAGCATCAAATTATGTATATCCTTCCACTGCAAATTCACAAATTTTCAGAAATTTACCTGCCCAGTGTAGATCTCACAATAAATTCAACTTCTCTTTCCCACTCCTTAATTTGTGCAACTACTTGATCATTTTCTTGGTCAACTTATTCAGTTTGCCTTCCCTCTATTGAAAACAATAGTGCTCCATCGTTCCTAAGCATCTTGCCAAGTTCTCGGGAAATTCACACCAAAGAATGTCATAGATGTCTCCATATATGTGGTTGCGTATGATTATTTTCTTTTGCTAAAAAGACGTGGATGCAACAAAACATCAAGTGGATGAGTAAATGGAATATCCAATTCAATATGAGCCCCAAAAATACCAAAGAAATAAAGGTCTTCGTTATGGAGAAATTATACAAGAGAAATTGGGGAGATGGGATTGGAAGGAAGACAATATATTATATCAATGAGTTCAACCCCACATGTGATCAACTCCAAAAAGCGTACATAGGGGCCAACATTTCTTGGAGAGCTAAAATTCTTATTGCTCAGCTGAGAACCAACTCTCATCAACTCCTCTGTGAGACCGGGCGTTGGAAGAGGCCAAAAGAGGCTTGGGAAGAGAGAATTTGCATGTTTTGTAATTCTGGGAAAGTGGAAACCAAACATCACTTTATTTCAGAATGTGAAGCATACAGGGACAGCAGGGACAAATTTGCAGATACTATATCTAATAGCTCTTGGCATAACCTATTCAGCTAGGAGTACATTGAGAGGTTAGGTGTGCTCATAATCAACTTGCACAAGAAAAGAACCGAGTTATTGAAGTTGGCTTAAGTTGTCTAGCTGTCCCATAGGCTATGTTTAGCCTCGTGGACTTTAAAATTTTATCTATTTATCTATCTAATGTCGGTGCTTCTTATGTCACAAATTCATCAAAACTGTACTCAAATCATCTTTGTGACTAACTTTAGCTTGGTCAGCATTCCAATTCAGCGTATATACTTGAGTTCTAGAATCCAACATAATGTAATTAGCTAGCAGTCAAGCTTATTTCAAATTACAAGGAAAGAAAACCAAAATATCCATAAATTTGGGTAATGTGAATATAGTTTATCTTACTCCAAAACCCACAGATCTATTAAACAATATTAGATGAGAAAACATAATCTAATATTGAAACAGCTTTTTCAAATTCATGCATAAAAGTTTCATGAGAATCATTATTGAGAACGCTAAAATTCAGGTAAGTGGATCATCACAAGTTACTTTTTCTTGGGATCGATTACACCAGATAGCAGATCTGCTACTTACCATGGATTGTTGTTGTTTAAGGAGGAGTAGATGGGGCCATCAATATCAGAGACTTACCTTGTGTTGGTAACATTTACTAACAGAAGCAAGAGGAATCTCTGCATATTGTGTGTCAGGAGGAAGTATTTGATAAGTTATTGCAGCTATCACCTACATACAACAAAATTGATATCTTTTATGAGAACCAAATATATCGTCTGTTTTTCTTGAACTAGCAAGAAAATACTTTGATCATTTGCTATGCAAGGAATCCCAATAAATCCAAATGACTGATCATATGACAAACTACATTTTGATTAAATTTACAACTGCACTAGCTGTGGAAAAAAATAAAAGAAAAAAAAGCCAAAAAATTGATATGCCAGATATAGCAACCCAAGCATTATGAAAATGAAAAAATTAGATAAAACCCTCTCTCTTCTTTCGCTTGTTACAAAGTAACTCATTGTCAAAACACAAAAGAATTAAACACATATATAGCTTGTGAAAAATCCCAAATGCAATGTGTAAGCCTGTAAGGAATAATTATGAACTATAGCATTGGTATATTTGAAGGTCAGATTACCTCTTCACTTCCCGGAATTGCATCAGACTTCAGAAGCAATGTGCAGTACTTCCTGTCAGATTAAAAACATCAACTGGATAACATTTAATTTGTTTAATAGAATTGCAGGATATGGTTGACAAAACTGAAGCCCAGCTGTATGTTATGTGTAGGAATATTTGAACTACCCACAGATGGTAAAACCTAAGCAAATAAATTTTGGAAAACATGCTCAACTCTCAAGCAAACCAACTAAACACAATCTCCATAATGAATTGTAATCTTACAGAAATAATAAATACTTAGCATGCTCAAATAAAAGCAGCTAGACATACCCGCCAGTGACACATCTTTCAACAAATGGAGACTGCTTTCCAGTGTTTGCAGCATAGCTCATCATTGGGAGTTCCTTACTATACAATTTGAGTACTTCCTGACAATTGAACCACAGATAAAATTGGAAAACTGAATCTTGAAAATGGAGGACAACTTCAAACAATAAGCATAAGCAATATATTTTGTTATCCTTTGATTTTCTCCCTTCCAAAACAACGCATTACAGAAAAATGTGTAAGGATAAACCTTTCTTTAAAATATAAGATGAACCTCCCTTGCAACAAAAACATAAACTGAAACCCTAGAATTTTTAACTGTGGAAATAACTTTTCTTATTGGTTCTCAGGTATGGGCACAACGCTAAACACCTCTTCTACACAAAACAAGAGATTTCACAATGTTATGACCTCATATATGACACCTAGCACATGCTCATTCTTTCTAGCTAAAAGTAGAAATCGGAAAAAAAAAACATACAATAATTATTCAACTCCATGCAATCAAAAAAACACTTACACAAGATCACACAATTCAGCTTGAACAAAAATTTCAACATCAAATAGGTATAAAATAATCGTTGGCTTCCTAATTGCATAAAGCACTTATTTACAAGTGTTTATAAGTTTTGCATGCTCGTAATGCAATTTATTCAAAAAAAAATACAAAAGAAAACTACTAAAATTCTATGCTAAAAAAGAAAAAAAAATACTTGCACCCAAAGCAAGATCTACATAAAAATTGTCTGAAATAGAGCATAAGAGTTAGCAAATTCCACAATCCATAATGAGGTGATTTCTGTGCTTCTGGATTCTGATTGTGTAAGAATTTTTTTGAGTTAACATTTTGGGTCACACTCTGTGATCCATCATCAGGACAAGAGAGTAATCTGAAACTTGTTCTGATGATGGATCAGAGTGTGACCTAAAACATTGACTCAAGAAAATTCTTACACAATCAGAATCCAGAAGCACAGAAATCACTGAAATAGAGCATTTAAAATAAATGAATTATCAAATAGATTTCAACTAAAAGTATTAAGTCTCAAAATAATCCTTCCAGAAGGTCACTTAAAAAATAGCAATGGCTGAAAGTACCCAGTCCAAAACACCCATTGATCCTTTCAAGTTTCAATGGCTCTGATCCTTTTAGCTTTGTAACATGATTCTTCTACGTAGGCACCTAACTCTAAATACTTCAAATCTTGCATTTTATTTTATTGAAAATCTTAACATTGGATTGAGCTAAAAACTTGCAAAGATGTTCCCTACGAATTATCTAAAACACCCTTTCATCTCTGAAGAACCCATATTGGTCATTTTTATTTTATAAAAAAAATGCTTTTTCTTCCAACAGCAATGATGTTCTTGTTTTATTGCATTTTTTGTTTCTTTTCTTTTTATTTTTTTTAATTTCAGACCAAAATCAAAACTTTGGGAGTCTTATGTGATTTTCCAGTTTTTCACTCACGCCATGCCATTTTTGTTTACACTATTTGGCCAAAAGCATGTTGTTTGCCACTTTTGCCATTCTAATGATTTGACCAATAGTGTGCACCTTGCATGCTTTTGCCACTTTCATCACTTTTTACTTATGCACATTTTCACTTTTTAGAACAGGCACTTTTTGACCTATTATGTTATTTTCTAATATTCACTTATACACTTATTCAATTCCTAGACCAAAAGCACACTTTTTAACCTATTCTAACATTTTCCAGTTCTCACACATGCACTTTTTCAATTTTTAGACTACACTTTTTCACTTGTTCTACCATTTTCCACTTTCCATTTAAGCACTTTTTGACTTATTATGCCATTTTCCACTTTTCATTTATGCACTTTGTAGAGAAAAGGTGCAATTTTTACCTCCACAGCCACATTTGTCATTTTTGGAATTTCAAGTCACTTGTACACATGTAACTCATTTGAGATATGTTCAAGTCGCTTTTGAAATTTTGTGCAAATTGTACATAAGCAACTTATTTGAGCCATGTATGCCACTTTTTAACATTTTAGGCGAATTGCACATAAGTAACTCATCTAAATCATGTCTATCACTTTTAGCATTTTGGACAAATTGTGAACAAGCGACTCGTTGGAGTTGTGTCAAGCACTTTTCCATGCTTTAAACAATTGTTTGACTTTTTTCTTGTGTTTGAGCTCTAACCTTCATCTTGTCTAATGCATTGGAAAGCATCTTTTGTTGGCTATGCAATGACAATGATAAGGACTCAAAAACACAACATCCATGGACATGTGAAACAAAAATTTCATAATGACTAACTAGACAAAAAATGAACAATGTTTTGAACAAAAAAATGATCAAAATACAAAAGAGAATATATCAGTACAATTTGAAATACGGTAGATACCACAACTCCCATTCTATGTAATCAATCTACAAACCAAGATTGAATTCAAAGTGCATAATTTTTACTTTGACAATTTTACAAGTAAACACTATAGGTAAACGTATACATCCCATGAAGGTTTTTCTTCTTTTATCATGTCTCCCACCATAATATTAGCAAAAAGAGGTTGGTCATCAACTCTAAATAGAATCTTGTTTGATATAATCCTGTGTGATCAAAATTCCAACATCATATGATGTCTAGTATATTTTAGATTTCAACAAAGTTAACATATACTTAGTAATCTTGGGTTTCATATAAGCCTAGTACTATTTGATTAATTGGTTTGTGTGGTAAATTGAGGTCCTCATAACTTCCATTAATGTGCTATTGAAAGAAGCAAGGTTCTCATAACTTCCATAAATGCAACATTCAAAGGAGTGAAACTCAACTTGCCTAACAAATTCCATAAGAAATCTTAGCTTGGAGATTTGCAAAATATGGTGTATTTGTAATGTCCCCTTTTGGATTTACCCTAGAATTTGCCCTAGAATCATAATTGCAACAAGTTAGGGTTAGGGTTATATCTTTACCAATTAAAATACCTCCTTTATATTAAGTTTTAGGATAGCTGCAAATGTAATAGCACTTTATGTCGTATGTGTTTTCCAAATGTAGCAATCTCTCTCATTTATATTGAGAATGAGGATAGGAGAGACATGTCCCTTCATGGGACATGTCTATTCATTATTATGAGATTAATATAATAACAAATGATTATGTAACTACATACACACACACACACACACACACACACACATGTAATATCTTTGAATCATTATTATATTAATTTCTCCTAATACTATTTAGATATATATCTATATATATATATATATATATATATATATATATTTTCAATAGTCTTATAGGATTTATCCAAAACATCAACACTCCCTCTTTGCTAGGGAGGATAAAATCCATCCAAGAGAGCAACACAAAGTTAATTGTGAAATTTTTATTTTAGATATCACCTCATTGTGATATCAGAGATATGGTCTGACCAAGAATATCAAGTCTCGTGATATTCACCATAACTCGTAAAAATATCATCTCATGATGATGGGAGCATTGGCCACAGAATATCAAGTCGCATGATATTCACCAAGTACTCAGAGTAATGGCCTACAAACATCAAGTCTCATGATGTCCACCAAGTACTCAAAAGTTTATAAAGATATCATCTCATGATATCGGTAGCATTAGCCTGCAAAATATCAAGTCGCGTGATATTCACCAAGTGCTCAGAGTAATGGCCTACCAACATCAAGTCTCATGATGTCCACCAAGTACTCAACAAATGTCCATAGGTAATGTCCACTTACCATAGGAACATTCATATCATCTATCATGATCTGTTTCAGCCATCATAAGATATCTATCACAATAGAAGATCATTGCTTGTTTAAGGAATTCAATCCACCATGCAAGATATCATATATCATGATCTGTTTCAGCCATCATAAGATGTCTATCATGATAGAAGATCAAGTTATTATAAGATCGTCACCTTCCAATAATTTTTACAAATACAAGTGGTAATCATTTTGAAGTCGTCACTTCCTCATGATGTACACAAGGGGTAGGCCCATTAAAAATATGGAGTCACACACATGACATCCACCATGCCTCAGCCCAGAGGGTGGAAACAAGGGATTTCACCTTGAACTTCTCTCATAGAGAAGAACTCATTGAGCAGTTATCAATCTGTTGATCTTTTCATCCAAGATTGCTTAAGATAACCTGTCAGACTCCCTCTGAATCTGGTATCAATCTTCTGAGCTCCTCATCCAAAGTTACCTTTGAAGTGTCAGACTCCCTCTGAATCTAATATCAATTTTCTTTTCCTTCAAGAGCATCCCCGTAAAAGATCAAGTCAAATAGCTCTTATAGTACATATAGAAATATAGATGAGAGAGAGAGACTACAATGAGTAGATAAATGTAATATTCAAGGATAATAAATACTTATTTGCACATCAACATCCTCGACACAAGTTGCTTCAATGAAGGTCCATATGCAACAAATCAGAAAACGTCTATAAAGATTGAGTTTTCCAAAGACCCTTGCCTTAGGGCCCAAAATCTCTACCAACCCCTACCAAAATCTTCAATCACTCCTTTGGCTTCTTAACACTCTGCTACAATACACTTGACCTTATTGTTTGCACTTGGTGTGGACAAAAGTCTGCAACACAACTTCACTCACTGGATTTCACATAGACACATACACACTTGGCAGTAAATTTTGAAACCCACACTTTTTCTTCAATCACTCCGATGAGATTCTTTGCAATTTGTTTATCACCAACATATCCAAAATGCAGCAAAATCCAACAGTGTATTTGTGAGATATGGTCCTTGTACTGACATTGTATTTTCTGAGACAGTCACACATTTACCATTAACAAACTAATCTCTTACATTTGCAGTCTTGCTCTAATACCATGTTAAGTTTTAGGATAGCTGCAAATGTAATAGCACTCTATGTTGTATGTGTTTTCCAAATCTAGCAATCTCTTTCATTTTTATTGAGAATGAGGATAGGAGAGACATGTCCCTTCATGGGACATGTCTATTCATTATTATGAGATTAATATAATGACAATTGATTATGTAATTACATATATACACACACACACATGTAATATCTCTAAATCATTATTATATTAATTTCTCCTAATACTATTTTAGATATATATCTATATATATTATATCTCACATATATATATATATATATAGTCTCATAGGATTTATTCGACAGAAGCTACAAAACATCAACACTTTGAAAGATATGAGCTTGGATTTAGACCTTGCAACCCTAACCAAGGATACACACACACACACGTACATATACTTTCAACTATTAGGGTTAGATGATAGCATGTAATAATCTTTAAATCAATATATATACAATATTATTTAAAGTTTAAGCACATTAAGGTTTGGAGGAAGAAGCGTGATAGGTCCACCCAAAGTCATCCCACACTAAGCCCAAGAGCAGACACTCGCCCTATTAGCCCCAGTGGTAGGCAACATGGACATCCACTCGAGGTGGTCTTTTGTGTGGGGTGTGTTAGATGCACCAACTGATTGTCTTAGAAATCCTATGAACTAGCCACATTCAATCAACAAGTTCTAAGGTTAGTGGCCAACGAACAAGGCTTTGGAAGCCTTTAGCACTTTAGGCTCTGCTAGACCTAGGCAGGTGAACCTCACAACATTAATTAATCAGACATAGTTTGCAGTGAATGTTGTAAAACAAGCAAATATCCTCAACAGAATGAACCAAAGCATTCATGATGGCACTCTTATTGGCTGCATCTTTGATTTCTTTATCATCGAAAATGCAATTAAGGACTGGATTTAAACTAACCCTACTCCTACAACAAAAAGTAAAATAGATTTTGATGTTGAATTTTGCTCCTTAAATCACTCTTTCAAACACTATAGATTGGTGCCTAATCCATTGGGATTTAGAATCAAATGGAAAATGTGCACTCATTTTCCATCTATAACATGATTACAGCTCAAAAGATTCTACCTATTTAATGCATTGCATCAACAACAAATGTATATTGTCACCTTAATATACTTACATATCCACATTGTACTCCCATTCTCACTGTTAATTACTTTAAGCATTCAAGTCTTTCATTAAAAGAAAGCTAAAAGATAATCGCCATAAACCCATAAACAAATAGATCGACAAACTCAAATATGCTTCATATATCGGTTTCATGTAAGACTTGTGAATACATTCTGGAGACAAAAAGATGACAATATATGAAACCCCATAATTCTGAATTGATATTATATAAAAAAACTTATACAACTTAAAACATTCTATCCTAAGACACCTAAAACCAAGGCTATTCTATATGCTTTCTTGAGATGAAAATTTTCAGATGACTTTGAAAACGGTCCTGGTATTTTCATTATAGATCAGAGAATGCATACAAGCTACAGACCAGTTCTCAAGACAAAACAACATCACAACTGAAAATATTCCTTCTCCTAATCGAAGTTGCTCATCACAACTGAAAAGACTCCTAATAAAAGTTGCTCCAAGCAAAGCATAAAAATCTACAAGTTGTTGAGTTGAAACTGCATTGTAGGAAAAGGAAATCAAATCCTGAAATCGTCATGAAGAAAGCTGGGCATATAGATGATGTGTCATTCCTCAACTGATTGGAACCACCTAACTGAAAAACAAGAAAACAGTTGGGAAGTATCTAACAAAGGCACTAATCTTTTCTCAGCATCTTCAACTGCATATGGTTTCATTGTAACCCCATAGAACAGTGGTAGTTATACTGAACCGGGCAAGGTGTCTATCTGAAAATAACCAAATAATAGTAAGAAGTTCTCATATGGCCTTATCACCACCTATATGTCGTACTTGCATTGATTCAAAATTGTGGGATCAGCTGCACTTCAAAATACCAACTCAAAACACAAAACCCCAATCCACAAAAAAGCCACTATTGTTCACTACTTGGTCCAATTGATCTTATCAAAAATAAATTCAACTGGGATAGGTGGTCAATATATTCTTGTGTAGCATATGTGACAATAGACGTGTTGGTACCCCTCATCTCATACTCTAATGAACATCTCCTTAAATTGACTAATAATATGCTCCACAACCTTTTCTTCATCATTGATAGAACTCAAAGCATGAGGCAGCGTTTGAGCAATCTCATTTTTCCACTCATCCTGCTCTTTCAGATCACCATTCTCATTAAAAAATGAAGGAAACGACAAATCCTGCATCTAGTCATATTCACTGAGTTCATCAACAAGATTCTTACTATATTTTCCAAGTCTTTGAATCCAGCCAATCCATCATCCTGAAAAGATCACTATCAATGGAATCTTGTGAAGTTACCTTGCCTTTTTTTACTCCAACCTTTCTTGTAGTCTATTATGCTCCTGGAGAGCCTTGTATGTTCTCACGTAGGCTGCCCAAAACTTGTCAGCCCGTGCCATCATCTTTTTAAATCTGTCCTTGACCAATGTAGAAGACAAGTTGAACTTAGTGGCTTTTAACTTTGCAATTAACTGCTCTCCCTTTTTCTATGCCTTCTCTGCCTTATACTTCCGATAGGACTGCTCAGCCTGTTCTTGCAAAAGGGCCTTCCCTTTATCTGCTACATCTTGATAAGAACCTGATGGACGAGCCAATTTGTCTTTCAGAGTAGCATTATCCTGTCTTATTTGCTCATTTTCAAGCTTCAAATAGTTGTTTTCCTTGAGCAATTTGTCCATATGATCCTTTGTAAAACAAGCAGCATTGATTGTCAAATCTGATGCCTCCATGGGATGTGTGTCCTCTAACCTGGGCACCACAATTTGCCCATAAATCTTACTGGGGTCATCAACTAACAATGGCTTCCTACCCGGTGGATATAATGCCCAAATAGACAATGTGGTCATCCGGATTATAGCATGATCCTGTGTAGATCTTGTCTGCAGTGTCAACACCAAGGCATACAGTCATTTGTTTATTCCATATAAGATTATCAAATAAAGTAGCAGCACTGATATCCCACCTGGGCAAAATCATTACCCCAGCCTCTTGCAACAATGCTCTACCCCTCTCAGGGGTCATACTTCTTATTTCCTCGTCCACATTGTTACAGAATTCTTGGCTAACCTGCTGGTGCATCTCAGGGCTGATGTCCTTTTCCCTATCTCTGATTTCTTTTCCTTTATATTCCAAAAAAAAGCCTTAAACTCAAGAGATTTGATAAAAGCATCATCAGAAACAAACTTTGTGCTGGCCAATAGTCTAAGATCATTTGATAGTTGATCAGAAGGTTCAACTTCAATAAACTCCCTCTCTGGTGGGGGTTCATATTCTTGGATAATTGGTAGTACAATCTGCTCATAATCATCATCATCATCAGTACTTCCTTACTCTGAATAATCTGAATAAACTAAAAAAATGGTATACGATATAGGTTGAGGAGACATGGTCAAGAGGAATGACTACCTCCACTTGTATATCCCGCACCTCTTGCTCATAAGGGTCTTCTCCTATTCTTGTAAAAACATGAGATGACACACCTCCTACTAGCTCGGACTCATGTTGTGTCATCATTTCAAACATCCTCCCTGGATCCTCTATCTCATTGAATGCACCCTTGTAAGATCAAAGGTGTTTAACCTTCCATTTCTTTGCAGTCATGACCTTGTTGTATATGTTGATCTTCCTCATCGCATAATCCTCTGGCAGATTTATCACTAGATCATCACAGACCCAATATGTAGCATACCAAATCTAACTACCTGATAATTAAATCAAATAACGAACAATTCAAGGGAAATAAAAGAAAATTTATTTTAACTAATATAACAGATGTAACTGCATTCATTTTCCTATGAATATGAATAACAGGAAGTTCGTTAACTAACTGAAAGAGATATAAATTACTTAAATAACTAACTTCGCATGAAAGACAGTTTAACTAACAATTTCCATTTCTCTAATGGAGAAAGAAAGAGTTCAATAACTGATTTCAAATGAAGATAAAGATAAAGATAAAATTTATTAATGTCCAACAAAAGACCACAAAGGGTCAAAGGGACTGCCAAGAACAACATAAGGGGCTGGCCCGCACCAGTGACACCAAACAGTGCCTGAAGAAAGAAAGCAACAACAACCGAAACAAAAAGCAGAGAGAGGGTCCAAAAGAAGAGGAAATTTACAATTTTCCATTTCTTAATTACCAAATAAAAGAAAGCATTAACAGAAATAACTGTCAAAGCATAAACCATAGATCCTGATAAGCTTGATGGTTCAATCTTATTTGTCCTTACTTTGAGCTCCTAATCTCTTCAGGAGGGAAAGAGTGTCATCAGGGGTTTTACCACCCAACCATTGATCTTACGATCTCGACCTTAACAGTCTCATGCACAGCTTCCTCACGGAAGTGGCCCAGCCCTTCCCGAGGGAATGCAAGCATAGGATTCAATTTTTCATGCCTTTCCAAGACTTGGTGCAGAACCCACAACTATCATAGTCAGTCAATCCTAGCTAGACATTGTCCTATTGGTTCTAGTGACTGACGGTTACTGCATGTAGCATAGTACCACCTTGGCCAAGGTTTTCTAGGTGCAAGCACTGTACTTCGTTTTGTCATTGTCACCACCAAACTCGTTTATTGAGTCTTGTAGACTCTTTAAGGTCTTCACGACCCATCCAAGACTTGTCCCTTTCTGGCAATAATGGTACATTGACCTAAGATTGGTACTCATTGGCATAAGCAAAGCCTTTATGGGTTCCATGGTTAATGATCATACTACAGGGAGTCCCTTCCTAATAGTTCACCATTATTATAAACATAAAAGTATGATTGACATTTAATGGTCTTTTCTATTTTCCCTTCCTAGGTTAGAGATGGAACCCTTCCCAAAATGTAGCCATGCTTATAATTGTTCAGGCTCGATCTAGAATTCCAAGAGGATACAACATTCTTATTGATGACATACTGTCATTTTTATAATAATCTGGTTTTACCCAACCAAAGGATTCCTTGATATCCATGAGATTTATAGTGTTTTAAAACTATCAAGATATCATTTCTGATTGATTAATGGTTAAGTATTACTCATAGATGGCAACTCCTTGAACAATATAGATTGTTCTGATGAGAGAGACTGAAAGATGTCCACCATGAATTACTAAGGATGGTTTAACTGATAGCAGATTCATAAATAAGTTGTAAGTTCATATCTGTTATACAGAATCATATGAGATATGCTCAATCCTAAAAGTTATTCAGATTCGTACCAGGTTCGAAAGGAAACTCAAATCCATATCAGAAAACGATATCATGAAGATATATGGATTCATAACAGAATGGCCGAATTCTCAAACGATATACTGAAATTACGGATTCCAATCAGAAATACGGAATTTACCATGATGAAAGGATTTATAATAGTTATGTGTGACATAAGTTTATACTCTTCTTTTTGGTCTTTCCCGACCTTACGGATTCACCATACTGAATGGCAATATTGCCTAACAATCCAAAGCCCATGATCATATACCTAACCTCTAGGTTGATCATGACTTACCCTAATAACTAATTCTGTTATGGTTTGGATTAGAGAACATACTATCATATCTAGGTTATAAGGAAAGAATACAGACCAATAATCTCTACCCTTGTCTAACAAGACTTAAAGATAATTTGTAACATAAAAGGAATCTAATCTATCCCAGTCCAGACTAAGCATTAGAAAAATAATAGACTCAGTTTCAGATTGATACAAGACTAGCCAATATGCAGAAAACGGCAGTTATAAGCTGTCAAAGAACTTCATTCTTCTTACTGGTTCTGAGGACTCTTCCTTATGTGATATTGATGATTCTAAATACCTCAAATAATAGAAAATATTTTCTTGGTTCTTTGCTGGAAGAAAGATGATGATCATGCAGTATAAAATAATGCAGACTAAGCCTTGTTCAAAAAAGAGCATGACGTCTCTTCAAAAGAAATGATTCATGGATACAACTCCCTTTTAATAATTTATGGATGCAGAGCAGTATAATATTCCAAAGAATGATACGAATGCATGGTTTTCAAAAGAAAATTGATACCATGATTGCAAATGTGAATAGATGGTGTGTTCAGTATGCATCAATCCATTAAGTAAGAATGCATTTCATTATTAAGTGCAGCTAACAGCACGTTGATGATTGAACAGCAAACAGTCATGATCTTAATCACAATGATAGTGTGATTTATAATTAAATCTAAATATATATATTTCACGATGCAGCAAGAGATAACTGATTACTTCCATAATCGACTATCAGCATGCATTACATTTATATGATACGACATAGTAATCAAAAGGAATTCATGCTTGATAAACTTGAGGCCAATTCTAGACTCAAGCACAATAATTCCAAATGAGCATATAAGCAAATGTTGTGATGATCTTCCTTGTCAAAAATGATTCAAACAAAATATGCAGAGTGCTAAGTAACTAGCAGTGAATGTTCCAAATGAGCCAATAGGCCAAGAAAAGGAAGGCTCGATCAAGATTTGTAACTCCTTGCCATCAGGTGGAAAGAAGAGTTACATAGCCACGCAAAAGGTAACCACCGATGAGAATATTTGATTATCATATAATCCATAAGTTTGCTTTGACTTTCAAAGTCAAGATGTAATAATAATAATATCGAGCTCAAGATGCACTAGGTCGCACATGAATATGCATATATATTTGTATATGTTTACGTAAATGCTATGTAGATATATAATCGAACAAATATGAGCGAGGAGTTTACCATGGTTGTTCCAACTTCCTTTAAATCAATAGGAAAGGATCCAATGCACTTAGATTAATTAAGGGTCAATAATTCTTTACTAAACACCAAGATGAGAAAAGACAACCAACTCGACCCAACCAAGGCAACAACCTAACCCAAGACCTGATGCCCAGATATGCAGTTATGACTCCTACTCGGTTGGCATTTCCGACCTTCACCACGCATCCAAGTCCTCTCACTCTAATGATACTCTTTCTCCATTCGCGGGATTTGATCTACTCCTGCATCCGCTAACAAGGAAGGATTAGTCATCTTCATCATCATAATCTTATAAGCAATAAATCCTTTATAGCATTGAAAATATCCATTTGTGAATAAAATCCCATGTGAATATTATTAACTAAACCTTCCTCATAAACGAAAACATGATCATATTAATCCTAATTCCTAAATAAATAAATAAAATCCACTTAATTAACTTCATACTTCACATTAAACAGTTATAATAGTTATTTGAAAGGCCCTCAAGAAAGGGATGTAACACAATGGATATGAGGATAGACTCCCAATTTATGAGATGCTCTAATACTACCAATAAACCCCTCCGGGTAAAAATATCTTCTTGGATACACCTCTCCAAAGCCATAGTACTCAAGTTTTTTGTTGACAAGAGCATATCCATTAGTAGAATTGATATTGAAATCTCAAAAACTTAAGGCAACAGGTTGAAAAGATTGCTTGTGATGAGACCTTAAATTCGTATTGTTAGACTCATTCATCTGCCTAACAATTTCTAGATAAGCTACCCTATCTGGTACAGTCTTTGGTAGCAAGTTGGGAGCCCCTTTATAACCATACACTCTAATTTTGGTGCAATCTCTAAAAGCATACCAGTCACCCTAGTTGTGATCAATTTGTACCCTTGGATTATGATCCCTAGGTCTCAAGAACCTTTGGATTTCTGGTGATAGACAATAATCACATGGATGACCAAACAAGCTATACAATTGCTTCACAAAGAATTCTTCAAAGACTAAATAGTGTGACCTTTCACACCTACTATCCCAAACTGCAGTCCACATTTGTACACAACGCCAATTTCCATTTTGATCAACATCTTTAATCCTCAAGGGTTCCTTCCATACCCTTTTCCTAACCTCCATAAAGAATAATATGCATTAACAATGAATAGTGCTTGAAATCAATAGTGTCTTTGTTGTTTTTTATAGAATCAGCTCCTTGTGAATCTTCTCACCTAAAAAGTGAGTATAAACAAATGGACGAGCACCATGGCTCTGTATAGTTGTTGCTAACACCATGGGAACCACTAACATATTGGTGTAAGCTTCAATCCCTAGGACTTGCAATGCTAAATAGTAAGTGAGCTGGTAGTACTCTATAAATAACTTCACAGAAAAGGTGGCCCCTCCTTTGCACCAAATACTACCAATTTGTCATTTTCATCCCTAGGCCTGTGCAGAGGCAATCTCCATCTTTTGTAGTCATTAGACATCCTATTGTAAACTTCACGAAGTTCCCCAATGGTAAGCTTCAAATCCATACCCCAATCCAACTAAAAAACCTTGCAGATATAATCTCTTGTGATAGGAACAAAAGCATAGCCATCTACAATATAAATTGTTCTCATTGTCTGCTCATACTTGTCCGCTATCACCCTCATCAGTTCTACACTGAGAAACACATTGGGGGCTAGGAGCTTACCCAAATTCAAACACCATAGGCGACAAACAAGTCTATCTCTGTACATCTTCCTATAGTGATATCTATACATGTCATAACCTCTTTCTGGAATCAAAATGTCTCCAAGACCTTTTTGTTTATCCTCCAATTTCTTTGCACCAAGATTCAAACTCACATTTCGCCTCATTTTAGGAGCAGAGCCAAGCATTGGTCTATTAAATCCTCATTGAGGTGCCTAGACTTGCTTTTTTGCCTTTTGAGTTTAGGTTGTGAAGGGTTCTCAGAAGAACCGGTCATTCCTGACCATACAACACCCTAATTCCCCAATGCAATCACAAAAAAAAAAATTGTTCAATCCTAATCTTGCATCAAGAACTAACTACTAAGCCCTAGAGTGCGAATTTGCTGAAATTTCCAGGGATTCAACTCAACGTCAAGCTTCAAGCACCTATTTGTAAATGGCGTCTTTCACCTCTCCATTCTCCAACAGACCTTGGATTCTTTTTTGCAACTCCTCACAACTCGTTCTCTTTTGCTTGCATGCACAAAACATAATATTGCAATTGAAGGTGAAGATCAATTTTATTTTATGTCAAATTTAATTCAGAAAAGTTCACACATGTTGTGTCCATCACTGTTAGTAAAGCACTTCGAAAACTTTGAATATCCACCGTCGATCTAAGAATTAACAACCATCTGTAGTATTTGAATTTATTACATCGATATGTCTTCCCCTTTTGCAGAAATCAGAGATCGAAGAGACCCTACAAACGTCTCTTCGATGCATTGGAGTCTTCTCAATGAGTGGAATCAGCCACATCATCAACCAACTGGGCCCACCAACTCTTTCTACCACTTTCCATTGGGCATTGAATAGACCAAAATTTCATCACTTCGATGTGCAAGGTCTCTTCGATGAGCATAAACACTTAGCATCCTTTTGGGTACTTTCATCGAAAATCGAAGAGACCAAAAACTCATCTTCTCGATGCACAGGGTCTCTTCGATGAAGTTTGCAGCTCTTGTACAGGAACATCACCCTTTTCAGAGGTTGAAGAGACCAAAAAATTATCTCTTAAACACACTAGGGTCTTGTTGATGTGAGTTTTATACCCTTACAACATACAGGATAGAACACTCAATGTTTCAAGATGAAACACTGGATATTGAATCCTCCCTTGAACAAAGACACCCCTTATGCTAAGATTGCAATGAAAGATCATAAAGGTGACTCCAAGGTTCCTTCTTAAATGTGGACACTCACTCAATGAAAAACATGTGATTTGTTGGTTTCACAAAGGGACTTACGCTAGTTCACTAGGATGTGTCAATTTGATTTCGAATGATATGGCTTCACAATGTGCAATACATTCCAACTTTCCAACTTATGAAATGCAAACTTACGAATCTAAACTAATTTACTTCTATCTAAGGATGCAAGAAAGAGTGAATATCCTAGGACTCTACTAGATGTAGTCTTGTCATCGACTCCACTCACCTAGTGCAATCTTCTAAGGTTTATTCAAATGATGTTCAAATCAATATTGTTCCTTAATCACATCAATGGATGCAAATCAAAGATCATGTATGGATTGAGTTATGTACATTCAAACGTCATTCAACCACACAAGGCAATACTTACAATCAGTAAGCAGCTAGTGGTTTGGTCTATGATCGACTCAAGCGAGGATGTATTGACAATTACTCTTATCCAACTAAATTACTTAAAGAAAATTCTAACTAAATACTTGAAATCAAATCTATTCTAAGTGAGGAATGTAGATAACCATGCAATACTCTAAAAGATCACACTTATTCACCATGCAAATACCACAACAATGAATAGTAGAGCAAATTTGGCAGTATATTAGCAACAATTCTCTAACAATCTCCATTACAAATGAGAGGAGTTGGTTTTATAGAGCCACAATTACAATAAATGGTCAAGATTGAAACAGAATCAATGGCCCAGATTAATCCATTACAAACCCTAATTAGGGCAACCAAAAAAAGCCAATGAGAATGAAGCAACATAAAATGAGCCAATGAGAAAATTAAATGGCTTGAGGACCAAGGAGAAGCAAGGAAGCCGCCTAGTCATCATACAACACACATCCAAGATGTGCACTCCCTTTTCCTTAACTTGATCAAAATTGCTCTAAGTTCCTCCATGGCAATATGAGGAAAGCTGCTATGTTGTAACTTGATAATCTCTAACTTCTCCATGCAAGTATTCAAAGTACTATCCCAATCTAAAGTGTGCCTCTACAAATCATTTATGGAAATCATAAGTGAGAGAAATCCACTCAATTGACTCTTATCAAGAGAGTCCATGTCTCCAAAGTAGATTGATTCCATCTTTTCTTTCAGCTCATCCAAATCTAACTCACTGGAAACATCTATGTCAAGACCAAGCAATTCCTTAATTGCAACAAGGACCTGGGACGCTTCCTCCTGGTGGGACACTTCCTCCTACCGGGATGACACTTCCTCCTAGTGGGACGCTTCCTCGTGGTGGGACACTTCCTCCTGCCAGGACGACACTTCCTCCTGGTGGGACACTTCCTCCTGCCGCAATGACACTTCCTCCTGGTGGGACACTTCCTCCTGTCAGGATGACACTTCCTCCTGGTGGGACGCTTCCTCCTGGTGGGACACTTCCTCCTGGCGGGACACTCCCTCCTAGTGGGATGCTTCCTCCAGAACTAGTGCTCTCTCCTTCTCCTTGTGACTCCTGTGTCTGGGTGGAGTGAGGCGACTCTTGGTACTCCCTGCGGGTAGGTGTTTCAAGATTCTCTCCTCCTCCCTTCATTGTTTCTGAAATGGCCAAGTTGGCTATTCCTTCTATGGTATTTTGGAGCAAGCTTTCCTCAAGTTGTCTTTCGCTTAGAGATTGGTTCCCCAACTCTCGCAAGCGGCGACGTCTTGCTTCTTGTTGTTGTTGGCCAAGAATCCGCACTCCGGCTTCTTCTTCAGTTTCTTCTCTGGGTCTGCGTTTAGGATATTTGTTTGGAAGTAGGGGCATGAATTTATCAAGTGGACCAAATGTCTAGCCAGGAGTCGAGGAACTCCGCCAGGTAGATCCTACACACTGGTGGTACCAAAATCAGTCTATACTGTGGTAATATGGAACCGCTCTCTCGGCTTCCCTTTCCACGTACCGAACTATCCAGGCTACCCCCCACGTGTCTTGATCTTACCTTGGTATTCCCTCCTCTGCACTATGGCCTCCAGGTCCGAACTTAGGCAGCGGCGCCAAAATGTAGAATGGTTATTATTCCACAATGTACAGAACAACACAACACATTCAATAGAACAATACAATATATATTCAACATATACTTCAGTAATACCAACTGTTAGAAACACTGAGAGGGGGGAGTGAATCAGTGTTTGTCTTATTGATTACTTTTTAGCAACTTAAACATAAATCAAACATACATTGAATGAAGCTTAACATAAGAACTCATAACACATGATATGATTACGGCGAAACCTTGATCAAAGGAACACCCCGGTGGGAATTAGTACCCACAAATATTGTACTAGTATAATGAACCTGTTAAAGTTCCTTTGCCCTGTTAGAAGCAGTCTTTACAATATGAGTACAATGACCCAGTTAAAGGTCTGACCCTGTTAGGAGTCTTTTACAAAACCTTGTTAAAGGTATATGGCTCACTGCCCAATAGAATGAAGGCTACAACCTTCTGAAAGATGATATACACTATATCAAAAGTGAACTGTTGTGATGACACTGTTGTCTGATCAGTTCCGTGTATGCACGAATGCTCTTACTCTCTTAAAGAGCTATATCATTTACTGACTTCATCATACTGCTCTTCTATATCTTCCTCTTACATAATTCTCGACACTTGTAACATAACTTTACATTACATACTTATATGTTCATATCCGAATAGGCGCAACCCAAAATAGAACTCTAGTCGGCCCTAAAACAAAATACACAACGCTTCCGAACAAGTTGGCTCAAGCGTGTTTACTACAATGCTAATTACATCATTACAAACATATAACCAAAGGCGCTTAGCCATTACATAACAAAATAATGCACGCTGATCAAAACACTAGTCGGCTTCCATGCTCTGTCTTCTGGTCTGCTGGTCTACTGGTCTACTAATCTGCCTGTAACTTCGTCGTACAATTGTTCTGTACTATGCGTATCTGGATGTAGCATGTACACATGTCATAGAACATATATCTGAACGCGCATACGCTGACTCGATCTCTCGCACGTGCGTTGATGTGTTGATCGCTGAATATCTTTGTCTGCCCTGTTTTCCACACTTAGTCATTTTGTCTTTCATGACAGAAACTAAACATGACTTTGTTGCCATGATGACAACACAAAATGAGTCATGCATCCTCAGGAAGTCAACTGGCCAACAATCTCCCCCTTTGTCATTTATGGCAACAAAGGAATGTGGCCAAGTTTCTCAAAATGACTTAACACAAAAAAATGACTGTATATCATAACATCTTATTGATATATACATATACTTCTCCGCATATACACATTCTATATTACTCCCCCTTTGACATTAATGACAAAGGTGTACAAAATCTTGTAAGTCTTCTACATACTTACTCCGTGTAAACTTCAGGGTACACAACCTGAAGAGATTGGATCTCTTTCTGCCAAAACGCTTTCATTGCATCAACAGTCTGTAGATGCGCGCATAGGGCATATGTTAGTTTCTCCATTTTCATTAAATCCATGCAAGGACCATGATCATATGTCACAATGGTGGCATCAATCTGTTTGATGTTCTCATTAAGGACTGCTAGAGATGGCGCAAGTGCATTTCTCAACTGGATTTGTCTTACTCTTATCTTGCTGATTTCCAACTTAGCCTTCTCAATCTTGTCCAACTGTCCTTGATAGACATTATTGCATATGTTCATGTCTTGCGTGGAAGTCTCGACTGATTTTCTGATGCTGTCCACCATGATTTCTGCCTCTTCTACCTTTTTAATGTGCTCAGAGGTGAACTTCACTCTGTCCATGCAATTAGCTATAACTTTCTTACCCTTAGCTGCTAATTCTTTCAGTATGGATTGCCCAATCTTTAAGGATTTTAGGTCTAAGGTAAGATTTTTTACCAATTCATTCAATCTCTCCTTCTTATATTCATCTTCAGCAATTTTAGTAGCAAAGTCTACTAAACTTGTAAAGTGTGACAATCAATATGTTTACTGTTTCCAAAAAGCGAGGGTTCCTCGTCACTTGTTTCTCCTTTGCTTTTTCCATAGCAAGAACGCTGATCTTGATTAGGTCTTCTTCTCCCCATGCATCCAGACTTGCTGAATCAGGAGTTAACCTTGACAACAATGAGGTAGATGGTTGAGTGGATGGTGAGAATATAGTGTTCTGACTGGTATCCATGCATTCAATCTTTACTGGTATCTCTTTTATTGGTGTCTCATCACCTTGAGTATCTTTTTCTTCATTTATGTCAATTGGATCATTGGTGGGAACTTCATCTTGTTGTGCAGATGTATCATCAGTGCACATTTCTTCAGTGCTTACAAATGCTTTATCAATTGTGTCCATGTCTTTTTCAGATGCTGTCATGGATATCTTGATATTATCAACCACTATAGTATCTTCTGAGTCTTTTTCTGTATCAGAAGTTATTGTTACTGTGGGCGTTAAAACCTGTGGACCTGTTATAGGTGCAATCTGAATCACTGGATCTGTAGCCTGTTTGGGAAGAGGAGTTACTTTTGCAGTAGGCGTCGTTGATGGATACATGTGTCTATCCATAAACACTTGTGCAAATGCTTTTTCAGTCTCCTTACCTATCTGCTCATACTCTTTGTTCATAATCTGTAGGGTCCTTGTCTTAGTTCGAAGGTGAGGCTTCACCAGATCTAATAGAATAGCCTTCTCATCATGTGAGCATATAGGAAGAAGAGTATCCAATGTTTCTTCTCTAATCCTCATGTCTTCCTCTATTGCATGTATTTTCATGATCTCCAATATGTTCCATAACTGATCAGGTATCACTGTCTTGAGTTCAAGAACTGACTTCTTAAACTTAATCATATGAGATATGATCATAGAGTGTATCTCAGTCTTATCAATCTCTTGATACTTGTCATACACTTTAGCAATTGTATCTAGTCTCCCTTCATTTACAATCCTGTTCTTCAAAACATTTAGACTAGGTCTAAATCCTACCTCAGGAGGAGCTTGAGTATTTCTTGCTTTGCTTCGTGTGTTCCTTGATGATGGGTGATTTGTGGGCGCTTGTTTTCTTCCTCTAGACTTCTTACTTGGTATAGAAGGTGGAGATGAGTCTAGGTCAACAGTGGTAGAGGGCGCAGAGGTGCTCTCTACTTTCTTCTTCTTTAGGATCTCATTTGTCTTCTTAAGTTCTTTGGCTATCTTGGCTTCTCTAGCTTTGTCAAGATCTTCTTGAGTGACTCCATGAACTTTTAGAATGTTTGATGTAATTCTGGATGCCTTCCTCTTGTTATCAGCACTGTGTAAGATAGTATCCACTTCATTAGTCTTCTCTTTGTAAGTGCCCCACCTAGGTTCATTAGGATCTTTGGGCGTAGATAATAGAACTTGCGCATATCCTTCTAACACATGTTCTTCCACTTCATAACCAAGAGGATGAATCCATTTGGTTCTAGGTTTAACTACCTCCATGCAAGTGCAATCTGTTTCCACCATGAAACATATGGTATCCTTATATTTGTCAACTATCTTCTCAGATAATCTGATCCTTTTCTGCATCTTGATCCTAAATGTCTTGATATCCATATCCATGGCATCCCTTATACTGCTCTCTAAAGTGGCCTTAAGAGAAATCTGAGACATTGTGGGTTTGCTCCTGTCTAGGTAAAGGTTTGCAACCTTTCCAACAATATGGAAGTACAAGTAAATGATCAAAGATCCAAACCTGAATGTCTTGCTCCTGTCATGCTTGATGATTCGAATGTTGTCAAACAATTGAGCGCGCAAGATCTCACATAGGTTGTATTGAGTGTTATCCTTCACCATTCTGATAGCTGCTAGGACTGTTGCTGCAAAGACACTATTCAACCTGCTTGCTTGCTGAAACTTATAACCAAGTATCATTGTTAGAAGTTTTATGTCATCTTCCTTGATAGGGTCAACTGTCATTCCGCACTTGTCACTTCTAGACAGGCAAACTTGTTCCACTTGCTTCTTGACATCCTTGCCAGTAGGAAGAACGGGTCCAGTCTTAGGGAGTCCGGTTAATTCATGGATTAGGTCTGTAGTGATGCGCACAGGAACCTCACCAATCCAATAAAGATCATCATGTATTCTGCTTAGCAAAATCTTTACCCATTCTGGTTCATCAAACTCATGCGCATTAGAGTAATTGAAAATAGGGTTATCAATCAAGTGCGCGAACTCATCCTTGAATGTGTAGTCAGGTTTCATCATAGATCCCATATGAGTGGCTATGCTGATATCTCCTACAGTTTCCTTCTTACAGTAAATGTATGCGCGGATATCTTCCACGTGAACAACACCTAACGGGGTTTTGGAGAAAGCCCCTTCCACATCATCCAGTATGGATTTGAATGGATGCTTCTTGAATACAAATCTCTTCCTCTCTGCAATATCAAATATAACTGTAGTCGCCATACTTACTTGGAACTTGATTAAGTAGGGTTTCACGAAATTCCGGAACGGCACGACTGCTAGGGTTTCGTTTCAACTTCTTATCCGTTTGCTTAACTGCCAAATTTGTTATGCTTCCGTGCTTGATGCTTAGTGCTCCAGTGCTCTCCAAATTCTGTGATCTCGAATGCAAGTGTGAAGAAGATCAAACATTTACTTTCTTTTATAAAATCTACCGCATTTAATGTTTGCAACCGTACGCAAATTACTCAGAGAATTTGCAACTTTGATCCCGATTCATTTGAGACTATGCGTGAATGCATACAACAATATTATATGCTTATAACCATGAATCCATAGGCGCATACTCGGAGGTGAGTATACCAGCCGCGCAGGGGTCCTGAGCTAGAATAGCTCCTCCTAAGACCAAGAAGGTCTATTCAAGCAGAAGTAGAGGGTGCGTCCACTGGGGATGCATCAACTACTTTGTCAACATCATTGTCCTTCCTTACTTCAACCCAAATTTTGCTTGAATCTTCTTTTGCTTGAACAAACTTTACTTCTTCTTCTTCAAATAGTGATTTCTTTGGATCTTCTTGCTTTTGAGTTCTAGATCTACAAAACCTTGAGATGTGTCCAGCCTTTCCACATGCATGACAAATGATAGGAGGTTTTATGTTCTTGTTCATCATGTTGCATTGCTTTGCTGTGTGACCATTGTAGTTACATATCTGACATGTAGTGTTCTGCAAATTTCTTTGAGGTTGATTTCTCTGATTGTTTTGATTCATTCTTCTTTGATTTGTTCTGCAATGTATAGCCCTGTGACCAAACTTATTACAGGAGTAACAATAACCATTGAAAGGTCTTACTTCTTTGCAATCTCTTGCCAAATGACCATGTTTGTTACATGCATAACAAGTTCTGTTAACTTGCTTGATTTCCCCTTTAGGTGGATCTGTTTTAATCTCTACAACATTTTCAATTTTCTTTGCTTCTGAAGATGCTTCATGAGTTTTCTTTCTTTCTTGCAATGAATTGATTTCAATTTGTGCTACACTATATCCAAGACCAGTAGTGTCTCCTTTTTGCTTTTGTGCATTAAGCTGAGATTGAAGTGAATCAGAACTTGTGTGGAGTTTATCAATCTTATCGTTTGCTTCTGTTAATTCAGATTCTAACTTCTTCTTTATGTTTTCCAATTCCAGGACTTTCATGTTTGCTTTCAAGAGTTCATCATCTAGTTGTTTGCTTTCTTTGATCTTTTCTTCAATAGCAATTTGACTGTCTGTTAGCTGTTCATCTA
>MU217376.1:299239-316366 GCA_018584345.1 Thuja plicata | reverse complement strand
ATGTCCCATGAAGGGACATGTCTCTCCTAGCCTCATTCCTAATATAAATGAAAGAGAGATTGTTGCATTTGGAAAACACATACAACATAGAGTGCTATTACATTTGCAGCTATCCTAAAACTTAACACAAAGTACCAAATGGCGAGGAAATGTTATTTCTCTATTTATACCATCAAACCATAAATTCAACAACAATAAATCCAAGTCTTATATAATAGTTGGTTGGTTGGGGAAACCAACTGACGCATCTCCTCGCTCCTAACTACCCTCCTGACAAAACATAACTAAGTCTAATTAATAATGACTTTATTACCTACTACAGCCTTGTGTTGATTTAATGGTTGAAGAAATCTCAACAATTTCTGCAAAAATTGAATTTCATGGTTGAATATTCAGACTTTATTCTGCAAACACCTTACCTACAGCCTCATGATGTCCTCAAAATGATCTTAAAACCATTAGTTTGATCCCCCAACCAACCTGAAATAAATCATGAATGAAGTTGCTTGCATATAATTTTCATGGATTTTTTTCAAAAAAATTGCACTATGTGGGAAAATTTCAGACTTTGGTCTGAAGATGCCTTGTTCCCAGCCCCTCTTTGGCCTCAAATTCGTTCCACAAAACTCAGGAATTTGTCTTGCAATGATCAGATTTCACCCAGCAACCACTTAGATCAGATTAGCAAATTATGATCAATGCCCTCTCTTTGTTTAATTTCCAGCTCCTTAGACTTTTCTTCTATTTCCCTTGGCTGCTTAATCACCTTCTTATTCTTTATTATGGCCGTAGCTTCTCCTTTTAAAGTGATTTTTGGTTGATCCTTCACCCAAACAAGCAATGTGGGATAAAACTTTGCCATCTAGAAGTTTGTGCAGCTTTATTAATTATTTTCCCCTTTATTTAATTTTTTTTATTTTAAAATCTCAAAGGGGAAAATCGACCAAGGTAAGGAATTGCAAAATTTCACTAAGTCCCCCTTTACCACCTCAAAAAGGGAGAATTCGTACTTCCATAAGGGTTATCCACAGTTATTTCACTTCTCCCAAGTAAGGAAATTCAATCCATGCAAGGAAAAAATCACTCATTCCATACTTAGAAACTTTTGCCTTTACTTATCCACAAGTGGGGGAATTCGACCTAGGTAGGGACAAATTTCCAACACTTCAAATTTTTTACTCATCCTTAATTATTTCCAAAGGGAAAATCGACTTATGTCTGGACAAATCCATACTTTTGTTGGGATAATCCTTACTCCAAAATTGTCTAAGTATAAACCCAAAGGGGAAAATTACTCTGCATTTGGACTCTTCGTCATATTCCTTATCCTTAGTGTCCAGGTGGGGAAAATCCACCCATGTCTTTTTTTTTGTAAAAACTGTCATTTAAAGTGGAGAATTTCATGGCATGTGTTGGATTTTCTTGATTTTAAGTGGGGAAATTCATGGCATGTCCGAATCTTCATCATTTTTATAAAGAAAATTTGATTTTACTTAGGATTTAGGCCATTTGAATATGGAAAATCAATTTTTATAAGGATTTTAAGGCCCTTATGCATGAAATATGCCTTATAATATATTTTGGACTATTTAACTAGCCAAAATATTAATACACTTAGGATTTTAGGCTCAACCCACTATAACTTGGCTCCAAAGGACTTTAATCTAGGTTACCACATTCGCTCAGCACACCCCAAATTTGAAAGTCGATTCTATCAGAAGTCGGATTCGGTTCACATTCACTGGAAAATTGCCATCTCATGTATAGTCTCAGATTTGATTATTTGGCTTAGTAACGGGGAATGATATGGAGCGCACACAATATAGTCTGCAGATAAGATATGGTCCTTGGTGGAGATTGTCATCGGGAACTCCTATGCATGGTTGAAGTAATATTCCGAGAGGCAAAAGAAAATATAAGCACGGGGTCAGAAAATAGGAGAAATAGTTTGGATTCAAAGTTCTTCAAACCCGAACTCTTTAGCTAATATTCTGAGAGGCTATTCCTGTGGGAGAGAATAGGATTCATTAAAATATACATGAAGCACCCAATCAGCACTTATAGTATACCGTCAGCAAATGGAGAGGTTCAGTCAGCAATAACACTACGCAATCATCACCTGGGGATAAAATGGAACCTATTCAAAGATCTTTTACATCAATATTGGTAGCAATATAATCTTTAACTAAATATATTTGGTGGTGTATTTTGCTATGTTGCTTTAATATTAGCATAGTGGTGTATGAACTTATTTGCTGCCGCATATATATATATATTCTTGTATGGACGAACCCAAAACGAATCTGAACCCAACCCAAAAATATTTTGGACGAATTTCAAACCCGAATCTCGAACCCGCATCCGTACCGAAATCCGAACTGGCAACTTAGACTTTAATTTTAAAACTCCCACTTTAAAATCGCATTTGACGACTTGAATACTTAACCATCCCTCAACCTCTAAAGCTCTGAACTGCCACTCTTACTACCAAAACCTAACAACTACGAGCAAAAAGAGGGGGTCCCAATTTGCAATAGGGTGATGGTGTGAAAATGTCACAACAAGTCCCTTTGATGAAGAGGGGCCCACATCACTTTTTAAAAACAATTAAGCTCATCGGAGATCAAGGAAACCAAAAATTTGTTTCTTCAATACAGCAAGTCTCCTCGATAAGCCTTTTCCCCACTTTGCAAATAAACCAGTACTTTGTTGGAGGTTGAAGAGACCAAAATCTGTTTCCTTGGTATATTGGGTCTTTTCGATAAAAAACGGAGCCTACCATCCAGCACCCTTCTATAGTCAATTGAAGATCGAAGAGACGTTGAAACCTTCTCTTTGATGTACTAGAGTCTTTTCAATGGGCATGGGCCCACCAGCATGCTTTTCATCAACCATCGAAGATCGAAGAGACACAAAAATTATCTTCCTGATGCATATGGTCTCTTCAATAAAACACTATCCCACCAAAATGTCACTTTGTATCAAGGATTGAAAAGACAACAAAACTGTCTCCTCGATATAACTAGTCCCTTCAATGAAGGGGGTCCACACATGAATATAAACTTTATCAAAGGTCGAAGGGATAGAAAAATCATTTCTTCGATAAACATAGTCTCTTCGATACACATGATCTCTTGGCATCTTTTTGTCAATCTTCATTGAGCATCAAAGAGACCAAAAGATCATCTCTCTAATGTACAAAGTCTCTTTGATGAAGTGGGACCCGCATTACCAAAGGCCACCTTTTGCTTTGTAGAGATCAAAGAGAGTAAAAAATTATCTCTTCAATACAAGCAATTTCTCCGATGAAACCTGACCCACCATGTTGAATACCAACCAAGCTCGATTGGGGATAGGAGAGAGAAAAAGAAAATCTCTTTGATGAACGAAATCTCCTTGACATCTATTGTCATATCTGCACAGATTCAAAACAAATCAGAAGTTGAAGACACTAGAATTTCATTTCTTCAATATGCTAAGTCTCTTCAATACGTCTGACTTTTCTTTGACTGATGATCACAACTTTCATCGAACATCAAAGAGACCAAAAGCCCATCTCTTTGACACACATAGTCTCTTCGATGGGGCGAGCACACTTAGAAAATATTAAGGGTGACCAACAAGGAATCCTTTCCTAACACGGGGGGGGGGGCAGTTATCACTACAATTTTATGGACATAAGTTGTTATTAAGAGAGGCAATAACCGATTGATCTAGGTTAACAAGAAAAACAACCTAGGACATAAGACATAAGGGCAAAGCTACAAAACTTCACACTTCGGCAAATTTTGAAAAACCCTAACATTGCAAAGAGCATAGAGGCAAGAGAAAGCTCAAGAAATTTTCAGAAAATTGTAGTCCCAACAGGGTGCTTGTACCTGCTTTACCTATCCATGCCTCATCCCCTAAGGTCAATAATCCATCATGGTAGAGTCAAAAAGGATATCGTAATAGGAGGCTTCTTGATCATCCTACCTAAGCCCAAGAGCCGATCTTTGCCCTCTTGGCCCCAGTGGTAGGCAACATTACATCCACTTGGGGTGCCCTACTTAGATGCCAATCTCATACTTTCCCCTCTTCCTTACACCTCCTTTCCATACATGATGTGGGTTTACAAACAGGTTTATTAACAAACATGTGCATTTTATATCCAATCATACATATATATATAAGAGATAAATACTGACAAATAATGCATAGGCAATATGTATACCACAAGAGCGATTATCAAGATTGTTAGATGCTTGTTATAACAGTTCTGAAATGATCAGAGATTTGTTGCTTTCCTATGCCCAATCTGGATGTTATCTTCTTGATCGATTGTTGTTACTGCTTCTATTTGATGATTTTGATTGCTTTCCTTGATTGATCATTTGATTGTTGTTGCATATGAATGATTGATTAATTGAATAAATTCCTTTGATTAAATGATTTGAGGTATTGATGAGTTATGATTAAGTAATTGTTAATTAGATGATTGAAAAGTGACGATGTAATGAATGCTAGTTTGATATGTTGGTGGATGATGATTGAGTGAATGTTGATTTGATAGAATGATGCTTGATTGCTGAATTGTATGTTTTCTTGATCCCAAGATGAAGTGATGACTGATGTGGATTTGATGATTGTTTGCTTGATCTTGCTGATTGATTGTTTGCTTGATTTCTTGAGGGATTAATGATTGATAGATGAAGGTTTTGTAGAAACTCTATTGAAGAGCATACTTGAAAAGCCATTGCCTTTCCTCTTGGCTCTCATAGTTCTACTCTCTCACCTTCTTTTATTATCTTGTATATGCTATTGCATTTTCACTCCCCTATTCCTCCAACTTTCAAATACCAAGTTTTATGAATCTCTATTGCCAAACCTCCATTGTTACAGATCAGCCATTCCAAAAAGTTTTATCGTTAAACCCTTAGCACACCTTGTTCTCTTTTATTACCCATATTCCTCCTTTGTGTCAGTACCCACACCACCATTGATTTAGCAAGCCCCCTAGGGTTTGCCTCTGCCCCTTGCACACATCACATTTGCCATTGTACCATAGGAAGCAAACATTGGAGCTATTACAAATCTTGAAGGCTAAAACATACCAAAGCAAGGGTTTAGCTGAGGCGAGCTCCAAAAACAAAACCTAATTTTTCTCCCTTCAAACTTTGACAGGTTTATCTACATCTTTGCCAACATTGTTCAAATTTTGCAAGGCTCGCAATGAAGGGGAAAATTGGGCAATCAACTCCAAAGAGTTAAAGAGGCGCACAAGTGAAGATTACAACTATCTGTTGCAGGTCGTTAGGACCCAAAAAGGATCACCTACACATTTGGCAAAATTTCCTAGTTCGATTCAACTTCCATAATCCTTGTACACCTCCAGAACACATCTTAGTAGTTTCTCCAATCATACATCACCTCCAAATTGGCACCAAACACCATAAAAGGAATGAATCCTCTTACCCTGTCCTGACTCCTTTTTAATAACAGTTTTGTTTCCAGTCTTGTGTTACTGTAATTGGCGTGGATCTGAGTTATTCAGTGTCTTATTGTTAAATTACATGAAAATCAAATTTCTGAAGAAAAGCAAAGACATAGTAAATTAAATACACCATCTTTAGCTAAAATATTGTTTATTTTCATTTCTACAACTATACTTTTAATGCAAATTAAGACCGATAAGAAGTAGTTAAAAAGTCAGCTTCTATTATTGTAAAGAGCATTTAAATGACATTCATGCTAACATATTTATGATTGCTATTAGGAGGAATGTATAACTACAATAATCTCTAGTTATTCTTTATAAATTATTATGGATTTTTTAAAAGGAAGTTAAGCAATGGCTCACAGCGTTTTTCTTAAATTTGGACACATTTTCTAGTAAAAAGGTCCTCTTGAAATACCACAATTTTTCAAAAAGTTCATACTGCCATTGATTATAAATTCTCCCTAAATTATTTGAGCAGGTGCTGGACTCATCCAACCCTCCACAGACTTTATGAATCTAATAGTACACATTTATGCGTGCATTTTTATAGAATTCCCATTTTTTTCTTTCTGATTCTAGGTGCAATATAGAGGCTTAACTAAAAACGAGAGGATGAATGGACACGAGGAGATGGGGAATGGGAATGGGAATGGAAGGCCGTACTAGAGTTTGCCATAAATTGGGAATTTTCAAGTTAAAAAGGTTTTTATTCGATGCAGCTGCTATCAGATTATGGCCAATGTTTTCACTCCTACTTATGCAACATACATGAAAAGTGAAAACCCTATCAAATTATTCAACGATTTCTAACACTTGCAGAAAAAATTATCTCACACAATATTGTTGATTTAAACCATAAGACTAGTGAGAATACCTCCAAGAGCGCATTGGTGCGAGCGTCATTCTCTTTAGGATTGAGACACACAAAGGAGCATTCAGCTGGTATATCATCGCCCGCTTTAGACACCGAACACAAAGCTTGTGAACAAAACCATCAAGCTCCATACCCAACAATTAACAGACTGTAAAAAAATCCAGAGACCTCAAAAAGACCTTTGTGGGCTTTTTAAATAACTAAATTTCCAAGCTATTTTTCCAAAATTAAATGAAGATTTCGCCTTTTGTCAAAAAAGCAAGATGGGGAAATACGTTTAATTCGCAGATTGAACAGATCCTGTTTACGTGATCTTCTGGTCGAGTATCTCCTGGGCTTATCCACTGCTACAAATCCACCATTGGGCCCATCACATGTATTGAAAATGCAATTCAACAAAAAAGTTTGAATAATAGCAATCTGTTTTAGTGCACCTGAAATTTTGATCCTGGCAGAAGCGTCGATTGATATGTGTAGTTCATCTTTGCCTTCTTCATACTCCGCATTTCCTTCAACTACGACCTTGCAATTGCCTGCAATTTTCAAATGGTTAAACCGAACAACAATAACAACAAAAAGTACAAATGCATAGCGGGGATTAGAAGTGGAAAATTACCAACAGTGAAGAACAATTTAGGATTGCTTTTTGCCATGACCAGTGATATGCTGTACTGACATTACAATAAGCTCCGGATAGTCTTGCCCTGCTTTATTTATTTGCATTGGCTTGCCGCCAATTGTAATGATATTTTCAAATACCGTTTCCGTCTGTCCCGCATAAGTTTTAACTTTTTTTTTCCAAATATCTTTTGAAGTAAAGGCAGTTATAACATTTTTTTTTTCAAATATCTTTTATAAGTAAACCTGGTGGCATTGTCTATGCAGCAGCAAAATGCACCTGGAAACTGTTTTTAATTAAATTAAAAATATAAATATAAATGTTTTGAGATTTTTATTTTTACTTTTTATTGAAAAGTAGGGCATAGTATGATGTTCATATTTTTAATCTTTTATTAGTTGTGATGGGTGTAATATTTCTAGTGATATCAAATACGAATGTTGAAAAATGACTTCCAAGAAATATATTAGAATTTTGTTTAAGTAGTTTGGAATATAGATCTATTGAGATTATTAATTTATTTTTTATTGAGAAGTTAGTTGTGATGGGTGTAGTTCTTTGGACATTCCTAGTGATATCAATGATATTCATAAGTGTATGCACTCTAAAATGGTCGTCTAGATTTTGGGCCCCATTTTATCATTTTATCAATTTATCAAATTTCCTGAATCAATGGTTTAGAATATTTTCATTTAAATCAATTTTCTTGATCAAATTGTAATTAATTCAATTATTTCAATATTTCCTAAGATTTGATCATTTTTATCTAATTAAAAGACTTAATTTTCTTTTTAATTAAATAAAATTTATCTTGTTTAATTAAAAGATTTAATCTCCCTTTTAATTGAATAAAATTTATCTTATTTAATTAAAGTAAATTTCTCCATTTTAATTAAATTAAATTCCTCCTATTTAATTTAATTCAATTCCCACCATTTAATTAAATAAAATTCTTCCAATTTATTTAATTGAAAGAAAACCCATTTTTTAATTAAATAAATAAAAATCCCCACTTAAAGCACTTTATTTGTTAAAAAATGAAATAAATTAAATAAAAATCCATTTTTCTTTACATCTTCCTAAGTGGTGGGATTTTTGCCTCTTAATCATAACCTTTGATTTTTGCCTCTTAATCTCAACCATCCATTGCTCTTTAAAAGGAAATCTCTCCTTCTCATTTTCATATTAGGTTTTCATAGTATTGTTATGCTGCAAGTTTGGAGAGCAATTTTGGAGGAGGATTTGAGCACTCAAGCTTGGATATTGCAAATTCTCTCTTCTTGTCTTCTTTTTCTTGCATTCATGGCTCCTCATGTAGATTAGATTCATGTTTATTTTCATAGATTAAACTTGCATTTGTATTTCCTTTCATAGATTAATCATGCATTGTTATCATTTAGATTAATTTCCTTTTATGCATTGCAATCATATAGAGTATATCTCATTTTCATGCATTTGAATCTCTCATTTCATGGTGTACTTGCATGGGCACAACTAGGTCAATCTGAGGGTCTCCATTTCACACATTTGCACTCCATGACTAGAGAGCTATGGATCGATATTTGAGGCCTCATTCTTGAGCAACCTTGGATGGAATGATTCATAGAAGTGTGTCAACATTTTAGCACACATTTTTGGCGTCCACCGTGGGGCAGAAGATTCGTTTTCTGTCTTTTTAGCAATTTTTTGTCAATTTATTTTCGGATCTAAAATTCTCGTATTTTCTGTACTTGTTGTTTTTGTCTGCAGAGCAGGTTCGCGCGAGTTTTTGCTAGTTTTCGCGCGAGATTGTGTTGGATCTGGTGTTTTATCGCGCGGCCCGTTGTACTTCTTCATGCGGCGCGGCATTTCCTCGCGCGAGATTCGGCATCAATGATTTGATTTGACTGCATTTTGTCGTGCGATAGTGCATTTCTTCGCGCAAGCTTTCTATTTCCTCGTGTGGCTCTATCATTTCATCACGCGGCTCTGTCATTTCCTCGCCCGAGTTTCCGTACCAGAGATCTATTTTTTATTGCTATATTCATATATCTCTGATTTTTCATGCTAACCACTAATGTTTACTGTTTCTAGTGGTTTGTGAATTGTCGTTGTTGTTGATGTTGATTCAGACTTGCTTGGATAAACAACAAAATAATTCGCGTTGCATTGGATTTGAGGTATTTTTTTGCTCTCTATAACATTTGGATTTTGGGAATTAAAATGAACATCTCATGTGTCTAGCTTGAGTGTTTCTTGCTTTCATAGATCATATTTCCAAATTAATGTTTTAAATGGACCTAGATTTGATTTCATGCATATATGCTTCACATAGTAAATAGGCCCTATGAACACTATTTGTGGTGATCTTGAGAGAGTGGGCTTCATTTGCTTGTTTTACATGCGAAGCTCTTCTTGATGATAGATCCCCTTGTAGGTAGGGAAGGATTTTGTTTTCATCTCATTGGTCAACTTGGTTTGGACCTCAACTTTTGGCAATACTTTCTCTCTTTGGGGGATTAGTGTCATTTGTTGTTGTGTGAATCTTGAATGAGGTGATTTCAAATTAGCGTGTCAATGAATCATGTTTGTTATGTTTTGGTGAGGTGAAGAGGCTAGAGGATTATGTTTTTTTCCCTTTTGGGAGAATTAGAAACTTGGAAACCTTGAACCCAAACTAAGTCCCCATGTGGTCCATTTTGTGAGTCTTCCTTGTTAAAGAGGGTTAACCTTTAGTGGACATTCCCTTTATTGGGTCAACCACGTGGATGAAACCTCAAGCGGTAATAGCCATTTTCGCCATGGTAGTAACAATCGCTATATAAATGTCCTTGTGGAAGAAATCTCCACGGGTGTAGTTTCTTATGGGTTGTCAGATCTCCTCAGCAGCTCCTGATTGATTAAATTCTCAGACTGTGTCAAAACCTCGGTGCGTCGGGATTGGATTTCACCCACTTGAAATTGCAAAAGTTATAGAGTCAAGCCATTACTAAGAACCATAGTGCGACCAACTTTTTCTTTCATAGGACTATGTGCGTAATTGGAAAACATTTGAGAACATACACAAGTAGCATTCTTATAGAATAGAATTACTGTGACACTATCTATGTTCATGTGCAAGGTTGCTTTGTCCCTTGCTCGTTGTTTTAAGACATTGATTGCTTGAACTCCCTGATTGTTGTATTGCGTGCTTGATTCATGATAAAATCAGTTAATGCACCTAGTTGGTTATTTGAAATGATCAAATCACGTGAAATTTGAGTTCTGTGTCCTTTCCTCGCACGAGAAAACTATTTTCTCACACCGTTCGGTGCACTTTGTCGCGCGGTTGTGCATTTCCTCGCTCGACACAACATTTTCTCGCGCGAGACAACACTTCCTCACGTGAAACTACCCGTCAGTGAGCTGATTGCTGTCATTTTTTAAGCCCATTTTAGCTTGTTGTCACATCATTTTTTAGTTTTATGGGTTGATCTGAATCAGATTGGATTACTTACACTGCTATTAGAAGCTTGTTTTGCTTAGGATTCTTGCTTGGTGATTGGTGAGCTAGAAACCGTTCCTGTTGAAAAGATAAACCTTTAGAATTTTTGATAACACACCTGGAGAGTTTTGATAGTCTCTTGTCCATCCACTTTCATACAATTTCAATCTCAATTTATATAATTTGGGTAAGACCATCCTCCTGATCCATATGTGCTAGGGTATTCACCCAAAGTTATTGGGCACCGCTGTGGCAGTGTTGGCTTATTCCTATTTGCAAAATTTCTATCTTATCATCTCTTTTGGACAAGTTAACACCTTTTCTATCCTAGTTTGATACCAACGTTTCTTAGGGTAATCCTATCAACTAGTACTTTTTCTTTCATGCCAGTTACAACAAGATATCAAGTAAATCAAGGAAAATGACCTCAAGTGGTTTTTAACCAATTACCCTTAGTACAAACTCACCAAAGACATAAGGAAAAATGACCCATATTTGATCAATCACCTAAGAATACTTCAAAGATTTGGTTTGATTTCAAGAGTCATCTTAGTGAGTTGGGTATCCCCTTGGCATCTTCTCACTCTTCTATGGATATGAGTTACACAATGACTCGAAGGGAGAGAGAAGTCGTGGATAAACGTTATGAAGATTTGTTTGCAAGGAGTGGTTATGCTATTTCATTCAGTGGTTCCTCTCACAATAGTAGACCAACCTCACCCCTCATTTCAACAAGATATTTGTATGCACATCAAAGGGCTGAGAGAGAGAAAGGTAAGAGACATGTTTATGATGATGAGTTATCCCAACATGAGAAACAAGGAGATGAACTTCATGATACTCACATCAATGCAACTTATACCAACAACTTGTTTCAACATTCAAGACCAAGCTCACCTCTTAAAACATCTAACAACTACATGAGTGATAGACTCAAGAGGATTGAGCATGAAAAGAAGGCTTTTCGAGATGAACAAATTCATAAGCAGAAACAAATTAAACATCTAGAATTGGAGAAACAAGCTTTGATAGAAATAGAAAGGAAAACCCTTCAAGACGAGCAAGTTAGGCTCTTGGCTCAACAACTTCATGGGCCATTTAACCATATGCATATTAGTGGTGGAAACGGTTCTCCTCCATCCACTCCTCCTAGGACTCCAAGAAGTGGGAGACATTCAAGATCACCATCACGATCTCCTAGTCCTAGAGGAAGAAGAGTTTCTAGACATGATTATCGTATGAGACAAACCCCTCCTAGGAGCTCAAAGCCATCTTTACAGCAAGCTCATTATGGTTCACAATATGGAGGTAGTAACATGAGTTTTGACTGCACCTCCCAAGATTTTATGCACATGCAACAAGAGCCACTATTTCAACAATATGTGGAGAAGTATGTGAAGCAAAACCAAGATAAGATCCTAAAGAGTCTAATTGATAAGGGGCTAAGGTCCCTTACAACTTCGATGTGGATAGCAAGATTAAGAGACAAGAGCCATCTCAAGAGGAGAAGGTGGATGAAGCGCTAAAACAAATAGCTGAGATATCTGGACCTAAGAATTCTTTCTCATTGGACTCGATATGTCCTAATCCTTTTGATAAGAGTGTTGACATGAAAGAATTTTCTAGAAAGGTTGAAATTCCTCTATATGACAAATATGATGGAAGTGGAGATCCACATGATCATGTGCGACAGTTCTATACCACTAGTTTTGAGTTTCATCAAGATGATTCATACCTCATGAGGTTATTCCCGTGAAGTCTTAGGGGGCAAGCAATGGAATGGTTTACTAAGATAACTCCTCTTGTTAAGACTTTCAAAGAGCTTGTTCAAATATTTGTTCAACACTTTGCATACAATATCTATCACTTTGTTGGACTCATGCAACTTAAAGTAGAATCAAGGCAAATCCTTTGTTACTTTCTTGCAAAGATGGAGATGAAAGTGCTCTTGTTATTCTGGAACTATTCCTGATAATGAAAGGATTGACATTCTTGTTAACAATTTGGTTCCTGAATTGCAGTATGAAGTTAAGAAAGTGGTTTTTGATTTATTTGATACCATGGTTGAGACTGCATGTCGAATTGAGGATGTTTTGAGAGAACAAGGAATTTTGACTAAACATGGAAATAACAACAACAATGGTCAAAACAACAACAATTCTAACAAGGATAAAGGGAAGAACCAATATTGGAATAAGAACAAACAAGTGGTTAATGATGGAGTTGTGGATTCCTCCCAACATAAAGATCAACCTGTGTTCCATTTATCTAGTACTGTTCAAGCTACAAAGCTCAATGCACCCACTCAACAAGAAAGTAAGCCAAGTTACCAAGGTAAGCCTAAGGGTGAAAAGCGTCAATTTACCAAACTTGGTGAGACATATGGGGAAATTTTACAAAATCTTATTGATAGAAATCTAGTACATCCCCTAGATGCAGCACATTTCCATATACCTAAAGAAAAACCATGGTGGTGGAAAGAGAATGACTTTTGCATATATCATAATAGTATTGGACATAATGTTGAAAATTATGGGAGACTTAGGCATCTCGTTCAAGATCTCATTGAGAATGGAAAACTTCCAGTAGATGGATTGAAAACCAACGCCGATCATACAACATTCAAGGAACCTTTTCCCAAACATGAAAAGGGGGAAACCTCTAAAGTTAAGAATGGCAAAGTTGCGATCAACTATACTTATACAGATGCAGAGAATACCATCAACATGCTTGAATTTGTGGAAGAAAATGTTAACATGCTGAGTGGAAGAGATCCTTATGGTTATGGTCTAGATGAAGACTCTCCTCCTATTCTTGATAAGGAACTTGTTGTTGTGCTAAGGGGTCCCAACTCTAGAAGGTTGTCTCAAGCCCTTAATGTTGTTACCCAAAGTCAAGGTCCTGTTGTCATTAAAGGACCCAATTCAAGTCAATCCAGTAAACCTAAACAAGTGGCATCTAAACCTATTACCTTGAAGCCAACTATCGATCCTAAATCAAGCTACAATCTTGCTAATTAGTTATAAAGAACATCTGCTCAGATTTCAATCTTTGAGCTCTTAGAGTTGTCTCCAAGACATAAATAAATTCTTGAAGATGCTTTGCGTATGGAAAATGTCCCCAACAACTTAGATATTGATTAATTCTAGAATATGGTTAATCAAATTGCTAGCCCTCATTACCTTACATTTTCAGAAGATGATCATAAAGCTTTGAGCCATCCGCATAATCTTGCCCTTCGTATTGAGGTCATGATCCATAGAACCCGTGTTAGGCGCGTGTTGATAGATGGGGGTGTTGGGCTTAATATTTGTTCTTTTAGTCTTTTGAAAGAATTGGGTTATTTTGAAGAAGTTATTAATACCAGAAAATGAATTACCATCAAAGCCTATGATGAGGCAGAAAGAAGTTCCAAGGGGTTGGTCATCTTTCCTATTAGGATCGGCCCTATTCAAAAGGATATTTTGTTTCAAATAGTTGATGTTGGACCCCTTTCATATAATATCTTACTTGGTAGGCCATGGATTCATGACATGCAAGCAGCACCGTCTACCTACCATCAATGTGTCAAGTTCCCATACAATGGCATAGAGATTTGTATACCTAGGGATAACACTTTGTCTGTTAATTCAATTTCAGCAGGGGCTCATGTTCCCCTCAACAAAGAAGCAAAAGATTTTGATGCTACTTTAGCAAGATGTAAAGATAAGTTTAAGACAATAGACCTTGGTATGGGGGGGTATCAACTCAACTCCCTCACGACATTGCCAGTTTCACCTAGGTCTTATGGTCAACCTTCAGAAGAGATGAAGCCTTCCTCTTCAGCTATGAATTTATTTGGCAAATTTGTAGAATCATTAGTGCCTATTCAAAATGAGAAAGAAGAAACATTTGTTAGAGACTGGATCTATAGAGAAGAAAAGCATAAGCACAATGATAATTTATCTCCTTCTCCTACAGCTTATGGGAGAGGATATACTTTGTCAAGATTATGGGCTATCTTTGGTATGGCCCTCTTAATAACAATTTGGATGCTAGGTCTGAACCTCTTAATCATGCACAATTTGGATGCAAGTCTAAGAAACCAGTTGGCCTAGGATTTGAAAAATGCAAAAAGCATACCAATCCTCTCTTTGAGAAGTTGGATAGTGACAATGAACCTGAATATGTACCTAATTTGACAAATCAGCAAGATATGTGTGAAGATTGGGTCCCTTCCACTACTCTCCTTTGGGGAGATTCAGATATTTCAGTTACCCATACATCAATTGCAACTGTAGAACAAGAATCAGATATAGAGGATCCTTTGAGAGAGCATCAAAGAAATAATCTTGTGCATTTAATGGAAAGAGAAAATGTTACTTTTGATGAAACTAGACCTTCAACATCATGATGTCCCAAGCCTTCATGGTGTAAGCATCCTAGTCACAGTTCAGATACAAGCTCTAATGAGTATGAATGGGACTCTTTTTCAAAGCCTTCAACAGTTGATAGAGATGTTGATGTTGTTCACATTTATAGTTCTCAACCTGAGATAACCAATGAGTCACATGTAGGATTAGAGGTTTTGAACCCACATGTTGCCTTAGTGAACGATTTTGCGCTTGTTAGGATGAATCCTAATTTGGGTAGCTTAGAGGGATACTTGACAAACTCTGACTCTTCAATCACCAGCGATAATATCATTCATATTTATAACCTTGAACCAGCCATTACCTTATCTCTTGTGCATCCTGACCTTATTGATTGGTCTCAACGCTACCAAGAACCTGAGCTTTTAACATTCCAAAATGATTATGAGATAGCTTGTTACCTAAATGCCATTGAACCCGTAGTCTCTTCCAATAGTGAACCGGCTACCAGCATGATAGAGCCATACATCAAGTACCTTAGTCACAAGATAAAGAGAAAAGAAAATAAAAAGAATTGGTGTTCTGATGGCGAAAACCACTGTGTAGCGGTGTCAGAACCAAAAAAAGTAAAAAGAAATGACATATCCAAGGGTGAAAACCTCTCTTAGGCGCCTAAGGATGAGGTACTTGATCATCTCCCTGAGTATTTTCAAGATCGATCTTCAGTGTTTATTGAGCCAACACAAGCAGTTAATTTGGGTACAAATGAGGTTCCACAAATAGTGCACTTGACTGAGTCCTTGTCACCGACAAAAAAAGAAGCTTATATTAAGTTCTTACAAACCAAGAAAATCAATTTTGCATGGACTTATTCAGATATGCCAGGATTGGACATCAATCTTATTATGCATCACTTGTCCATAGCTCCAAATGTCAAACCAGTTAGACAAAAATTGAGGAAAATGCATCCTCACATAGCTCTTTTAGTCAAAGCAGAATTAGAGAAACTCCTTGGTGCAAAATTCATAAGAGCTATTGCTTATGCTGAATGGATAACAAACATTGTACCAGTTTCCAAACATGATAAATCCATTCAAGTTTGCATAGATTTTAGAGATCTCAATAAAGCATGCCCAAAGGATGACTTTCCACTCCCTAATATAGACATGATAGTGGATATGACTGCGGGTTATGAGATTTATTCCTTGATGGATGGGTTTTCTGGGTACAATCAAATTAAGATAGCTCATGAAGATCAAGAAAAGACTGCATTCACTTGTGCATGGGGTACCTATTGTTGGAACATTATGCCTTTTGGATTAAAAAATGCAGGAGCTACCTACCAAAGAGCTATGACAACTATTTTTCATGACATGATGCACAAGAATATGGAAGATTATGTAGATGACACCTTGGCCAAGTCTAAACAAAGAGATACACACTTAGCCAATTTGGAAGTAATTCTAGATGGCATGGAACAATTTCAACTAAGGTTAAATCCTAAAAAGTGTGCATTTGGAGTCACCTCTGGAAAACTACTTGGATTCATCATTTCAGCAAAGGGAATAGAGGTTGACCCTAAAAAGGTTCAAGCAATCAATTATATGCCACCTCCTAAAAACATTAGTCAAATGAGAAGTCTTCAGGGATGTGTTCAATCTATAAGGAGATTTATTTCACAACTGGCAGATAGAGCTCAACCTTTCAATAAGAACTTACATAAGGGAGTCAAATGTATTTGGAATAATGATTGTCAAAAGAGCATAGATCAAATTAAGAAGTACTTGGAAAATCCTCCTATTTTAATGCCTCCTATCCCAAGGAAACCACTTATCTTATACATTTCAGCAACAAAAACTTCCTTGGGGGCATTACTAGCTCAACTTGATGGAAATGGGAAAGAAAGAGCAATATACTACATTAGCTGTACTCTTGTTTCATATGAGGTTAATTACACTAGCATTGAGAAAGTTTGCCTTGCTATTGTGTTTGCTTCCCAAAATTTGTGACATTACATGCTTGCGCACACTATACACCTCATAGAAAAAATAGATCCACTCATATATTTGCTAAGTAAGGCTCCCCTCACCGGTAGACTTGCTAAATAGATGATGATACTTTCAGAGTTTGACATAGATTACATTGAGAGAAAAGCAATCAAAGGACAAGCTATAGTAGATCAATTGGTTGATTTTCCATTACAAGATGATGTCCCTATTCAAGTTGACTTCCCAGATGAACATCTTATGTATATGACTGAAAGAACTTGGAAGATGTTCTTTGATGGATCTTTTATGAAAAATGGTTCAGGAGCTGGAGTGTTGTTTGTTTCTCCTCATG
>MU217376.1:193044-274910 GCA_018584345.1 Thuja plicata | reverse complement strand
ATTGGGCCTCCAAGCTCATAAATGAACCTTGTACCCCCTCTCTCTCCCATTTCTTCTATAAATAGAAGCCTGTTTTGAGAGCAAATAAGCCTTCCTTAGAGATCAAATTTGCATTGTTATGCTGCTATTTTTATCATAGGATTGCATACTACTTCATTTCAATACTAATTGTTAGTGTTCTTCCATCATTTTGAGAGCTAGTTTGCATGCTTTGTCTTCATTTTAGCTTGTTTTAATTAAATCCTTCATACATAGGTTGTATTGGTCACTGTTTCATCAACATATTCTGAGGGCTGATATGTTGGTGGTCATACTCTTCCTAGGTTAGAAGGCAATAGATCGGTTTTAGAGGGTTTTATGTATTTTTCATGCTTTCACTAACCCCATGTGCTAAAATAACGATCTATTGAAGTGTTTGTGTCAATCTAACAGGTACCCATTCTCACACTCACACGTACTCCTACTGGGGATAGTCCTTTTGCCCTTGCATATGGTGTTGAAGCAGTGTTACCTTTGGAGGTTTATATTCCTTCACTTTGAGTTTCTCTCCATGGTCTAGTTATAGATGAAGATTACCACGCCATGAGACTTCAAGAATTAGAACTTCTAGATGAAAAATGTCAAGCATCATTTGACCATATGAGGGTCTATCAAAAGCGTATGTCCAAATCCTTCAACAAAAAGGTTCGCCCTAGAGAGTTCCAAGTAAGAGATCTTATCCTACGTGAAAATCCTAAGGATCAACAACATAGAGATCAAAAGGGTAAATTTGAACCTAAGTGTTTTTAGTCACTAATGCAAAAGGGGAAGATTGATGACCTTATAGCAAGACATGTTGTCAATTAGTTCCAAAACACTTAGTCATCACAGAGTTGACCGAGCCAACAATGAAACCTGAGCATTTACAATGTAACCCAAGCAGTGGTAGTGTTGATTGAGCAAATAGTGGTAATCATTATTACCCGAGTGATCAGAGTAGCTCAAGTGCCAGAGTTTAGTATGTTGCCCAAGTGACAGCATAATGCCCGAGTGCCAGTATATTGCCCGAGTGGACTACTGGACCTGATTAACAAGTTTGGGCCGACTTAGCTTATATTGTTTGATATTAATTTATCTTATGGAAGCTAACTTACAAAACTATTTGGTTTGGATAAGGTATAAATATAAGGTATTTTGTTTATCCAAAGAGAGAAAAAATGTATGTAGAAGTGTGCATGCAAATATGAAGTGGATATTGTTTAAGAGGATACAACAGTATAAGGAACAATAGAGACTCATCCATCATAGTCAGGTGATTATTTTTTATCATTGGATCTTACTTCAAAAAATCAGAGTTGCATTGAAGATCATATATTGGTTCATCCTAACAGGTGCATCAGCAAAATCCTCTAACAAGGTGGACTAAGCAGTCCTTTACAAATCTCCTAACAGAGTTGCATTGATGAATTGTATTGTACTAAATCCTTTCACAAGGTGGACCTAACAATCCTTATTGCTCCTAAGAGGGTAGGTCATCAGAAGTGGTCAATTGCAAGCTTTAACATGATAAATTTATATTGTAGTAATAAATCTTGTGGGTACCATCCCCACCCCAGTTTTACTTTCTATTTGGAAGGTTTCTGGGTTACCAAATATTGTGTCAAGTGTTGTGGATGTTTTATTGCTTTTGATTTCATGCATGCAATCATATTAGATAATCTGATAAAAGGATTAAAAGGATATATTACAACCCTGGTTCAAAGAGCACTGGTAGGAAAGAACCAAATGAAGAAAACCTTCGGTCTTGCTCATAAAAAACCTATAGAACAAAACCTCCAGTAGTTAAAAAATGAGAATACAACCAAGATTACATTGTCGTTTTTAGCTATAGAAATTCCAACCCAAGAAATACATTGAGAACCAATCCCAACCCAAACAAATCATCCAAAGGATGAATTACACTAGTAACCCCTGTACATAGTGTTGCAATAAATGTCACCAGAATTAACAAGATTCTCCTTAAAAGGATAGAATTGTTGCACCAAAGGGCTATTCGAACAATCATCCTCATATGAAAGAAAATCCAATTCATCCTTTTAAGGATGATTTAAGAGTAGATACGTGACTTCAAAATAATAATAAAAGAGTTATACCCGATTTCTTGTGGAGGTGAAGGAAAAACAACTCTATAAGCCTGCATTTTGCTGAGTATATAGTTCAAACAACCAAAGAGTGATATAAAAGACAAGAATGAAATCCATCCTATATACAAAGATCGGTTGTCCCTGGAAAAATAATTAAGACTTGATACCTAAATCTCATAAAATCGTTAACATTGCCCTAGGAAACCAAATTAAATCACTTGACACATTTCAAATGTCAAATAAAGAACAAAGAATCAAATATAAGATCAAGTTTCCAACTAATGGCTTACCAAAAGAATAATATAACTTCCTTCTACAGATAATGATCAGATCTCATCAAAACATAAAGGTTCTGTCTCATAAATAAAATTGCAAGTGAAGAACATAGTTTCTTGATTACCTTGAGCATGACCAGTACATAAGATAATGCTTACTATTGAATCAAATATTTTGCATGATCATATTTCCAAAACACATGAGAAAGTGTACAAAGTAGAAATACAAAGTGCTACGTAAAATCTTGCACCTGCTCATAATAATCCAAGCATGAACTGTAATGAAAGAAACCATGTCGAGATCAATAAAAAACAATAAAACATACCAGCCCACAAGGCCAAACAAGACCAAAACTCAAAAAGGCAGAGAGGACATACCAAAATAGAGAGACAAAGTCATGGAACATGATAAAAAATCACAATATCTGAAATCATGCTAGAGAAGTAGGGTCACTATCAAATTTTGAGTATGATAGTCCTTTATCAAGGGCGAGATTAGCCATTTTATCTGCTATACTATTATTCACCCTATAGAAATGTTGGATTTCGTAATAGAGGAGAGATTGAAGACGAAATTGAATAATGTCCAAAATATATTGTAATGACCAGGTACAAGATTTACCATAAGTGACAGCTTGAACAATTATCATAGAGTCACCTAAAACCTTGAGCTTCTTAATATTTAAAGAATGGGCCAATTCTAAACCATACTTCAAAGCCATGAATTATGCAAAGTTATTAGTGCCAGTAACAATACAGGCACATGAAAGATTGACAATAGAACCATGGGTCATCCTGATGACAATTCCAATTCCAAAATCCCCTGGATTCCCCCGTGATGCCCCATCAAAATTTAACTGGAACATATCATCAAGGAGATTTTCCCATTCCAACACATGTTTATTCACAAATTGAACAAAAGAGTAAGATACTGGAACTGAAAATTTGTGCAATAATGGCCAAGACTTCAACAAATTTTTGTCTGAACAAGAGAAGCTCCTTTTATTACCCATTGTCTTATAAAGGTTTCTAAGAGCTACTTTAGAAATATTTTTCTCAATACGATCTAGAATTTGAGAAGAATCACTAAATTGTTTTTTAAAGATTCTGTTATTTCTTTCCAACCAAATATTCCAGATAAGGAGAGAAGGAATAATATCCCACAAAATACGCAAATGTGGATGATCAAAATAACAATGGCCAACTCTAAAATTGGAAAAGTAATGAAGAGAAAAGTGAAGAGTACCGTCCTAATTTCTAAAATAGCTAGTACCAGCAATGTTGTGCAAAAGGGCAATGCAAGAATAAATGATTAGATGATTCAAGGAAATAGCCACATAAGACACAAGGGAAGGCAAAATTAATTCCCAGTTTATCCCATCACATGCCAGTTAGAACATGGACTTGAATGAGAATCCAAGCAAAATCCCCAGCCTTAGGTAGGCATGCACATTTGTTTTCTTGTTCACGATTCTTAGTGGAATTTATTTGTGTCTTTTTTTAATATTCATGAATATTTCACTATAGTGTTCATTAGAATGTCTCCCAGAGTGAAAATGTAGAAGATGCTTTCAAAAATAAAATACATTGTAAGTCAAAAGTCTTTTTTTCCACCATTGTTGTGCATAAGTTTTAACAAATTTTTTCAAATATCTTTTATAAGGAATCAGTGGTAGTGTCTATGTAAAATGCACCCTAACATAATTGTGATGTTTACATGTTTTTCTCTTTTATTAGTTATGATAGAATTTTCCTATATCTTGGGTGTAGTCCTCTTAACATCATTATTAATATCAATGATATTCCAAGGATGTTGAGAGACTACTTCTAAAAAATACATTAAAAGTATGTAAGATGAGTTAAGCAATTTGGGTATAATGCATGACAATGTTGCATGTAAATTAATTGTTTTTGCTCTATTTGACCAATCCTTGTCTTGGTGCTTAATTTTTTCTCAGAGCTTAATTCACTCGTGGAAAAAGCTAAGAGAAACTATTTTATATTAATTTGTTATAATATTTCATTTGTAAATGTAATTTGAGTAATATGCATGCACCAAAAGAATGTGGTTATTTATAATTTTAATTTTAGATTTTAAAAAATGTTTGACAAACATGCTTTCTCATTTCCCTCTACTTCTCTGAAAGATTCAGCGACATCTGGACCCCAAGTTGGGACTGAGGAGCCTACTAGGGATGATAATGATATTGTTAACAGGGAGACCTTTGGGACTACTGACTTGGGTTAGGCTAATGATGGTAATGTTAACAAGGAAACCACTTTGACTAACTGGAAGGGCACCCTTGTTTTTGGGTCCTGTGGATAGAAGTACACAACCCCATGCCAGAGTATATAAGGATGAATGAAGGAAAGAAAATTAGACTCCCAAATGTGGTAATGGATCATATTATATCCTAAGAATTTTAATGTCGTGGGAAGATTCTTCTCTTTCAAGCAAACCATTGATATGGTTAGGAGGTGGGTGGCAGTCCGTTGGAAATTGAAGGGTAGTGTAGTGACCAGTTCAATGTCGGGTGGCCTCTTCCTATTTAAGTTCATGGGGGAGGAGGATATGGTCAAGATACTTATAGGCTCTCAAGTTTATGATAAACATGGTCTAGCTCTATGTAAATGGAAGCTAGGATTTGACTCGACAAAAGATCTTCAAAGGATGGATCCTATTTGGGTTAAATCCATTGACTTCCATTGGAATTTTGGGATGAGTTTTCAAATGGACTGGGAATATGTTTGGGCAGTATGATACTTCTGATGCAGTCACTCAAGCCAAGTCTAGGTTAGTTTTTCCTAGATTTTGTGTGAAAGTAGCTAGATTTGGGAAATGGACACAAACTCTACTCTATGAGAATGTTGTCGTTTAATGTAAAAAAAGATCCAAACTGGACCATTTTATAGTTGATTGTAAGGTACCTTTGGTTAAGGAATCTAAGTTTAAGGAGAAATGCCCTACTTCTCACATTAAAATCCATAAGGGGAAACCTCTAGAAGTGGTGATTACCCTTTCACAAAAGAGTTATCAAATTTAATAAACTCCCCGACTGTCACTCCAGTTTATACTGTGGTGTTACCCCACTTTTGGTCTACATATATTCTAACAAAAGTGGATGTTTAATGTGTAGTAGTGGTCTTGAAAACTTTGTGTTAGTCCTGAGTCTGAGTCTAGCTATCCTCTAGGGATAGGAGGCCTTTATCAGATTTCCCTAAATTTCCTTCTCTTTTGTGAGCCAGAGGGAATTTGTATCTGAGATTGTGTTTCATTGGGTAGGTTAAGATCCCAATCTAGTAAAGGTCATGGTTCGAAGAATTCTAGAATTGGTTTTGTATGCAGTTGAAGTATTTATCCTTAACACTTCATTTTGCAGCCTTGGTGGAAAATTAGTTTTGAGCTTCTCCTTGTCGGGTTTCGACTTGCAGAGTGCGTTTTCCACAATTAACAAAATTAAAAGTATCAAAGGTCAGTGAAAGTTGAAAATGAGAGATTTGGGAATAAGAAAGCTTTAGGCATTCAGATCAATTCTATTTCAGGAAAGAGGAATGATTAAACAAGGATGAATTAAAGATGCGAGCTTAGTGGTGGAAAAGCGGAAAATGGATTCTCCGCTACTCCAACAGGAAGGTTTCGACCTGTAGGGTACGTTTTCTGCCAAATCATTAAAATGAAGGATATTTGAAGATTAATCAATCTCGTAAGTAATCCAAGGAATAAAGAAAGCTGATAAAATCAAGACATACCATTTTAGCATCTCAAGAAGCAAAAATTCTCCTTCAGCGGATTTTTGAAAAGAGAGCACTCCAAAAGTATTTCTCCACCCAAAGGGGAAGTAGAAAAGTGATTTTCTGCTACTTTTAGAAAGTTACCATTACGGTTACTAAATTGAAATGATGTTTCTTAACGACCCGTGGAGGGTAAAGTAATTAATTCAAATAAAGTCATTTTACTCCATAACAGACTTTTTCATTAATGTCTTAGTCTTTTCACTCATGTGGAGCGGGAAGTCAGATGTTAAATGGTAAGAATTCAAAAGTTATAAAATTAGCGAAGTGTTCCAAACAGGAGCTACCATCTGTTTAATGAATTTTCCAAATTTGAAATTCTTAGCAATAGTCGTTTGTTTCTCTTGCACTCTTAAGAGATATACTTAATTCCTAAGTCAAAAATAGTTGAAGCATGGCTACTAGATTTACGGGATTCGATGGGATGAAAGACATCACATCCGATTGGCATAAAATCACAGACACTTCCTTGAAGTTATTCAATATGCAAAACTTCTAGAGCATATTGAAGGCGAACTAGATACATCCTATCACTGAGAAGCTAAAGGAGAGCGGGTTAGTGGAAGCTGTTGGTTTTCCTATAGTAGTTCAAGATCCCAAGCTAGTTCGAGAATGTATAGCTTGATACAATCCAAACACCAAGCAAATTCTATTGCCTAATGACACGGTGTTTCTCTCCATTGATCAAGACTCCATCCAGAACTCCCTATGCATTCCAGAGTAGGCTAAATATTTGAAAATGACATATAGCCAAGCGGTTACCGAGTATGGAGCGAAGAAGGTGGTGTGGAAGAAGGAAATAATGAAGTCATGGTTTCAAGAGCCGAGAAGTACCAATGGCAAGTTGCCCAAAACATTATACGACACAAATCTGAAGCCAAAGATTGTAGACATCTTGGTGCTACTCCATAGGATCCAAGGTGAGAGTGATGCGCTGAACTTCATTGAGCACCATTTCTTCTTGGTTCAGGTGATTTGTTCTCAGCACCACTTTATTGATTGGGACCTCATGGTAAGTGAAAATCTTTCCAATTCCCTAAATAGATCCAAGCATCAGAATGAATTCTACATGTCTTCAGTTCTTTTATATATATTGGCCACAATTCAAATTTGGCCAGGGATTCCTAGATTAGAAGAGTTTCCAAAGATGTTAAAAGCTATGCATTCTTCCCTTGTCTATAATTACATAACAGTTATGCTGAATATCTCAAAGTTAACGATGCATTTACAATGAGACTGTGCAGGGAGCTACAAGGTTGCCCAAAAAGGACATTCTCTCCTAAAGCCACAACTTTTATTAGCCAGTTTAGGTGCTTTTTCATTCAATTTTCAGATTTCTCATATCTTCGTCTTGTAGGATTTGATGACTTCCCTTTGAAGCTGCCGAGATACCCTGATGATATGATTGTGCTGGTGGAGGTGATGAGGCAGGAAATCCAAGTGAATTTGATCTACACTAATTCTAAGAAGAAAGGCTATAATTTCCTGATGACCATTAGGGCTTATAGTTGTGCATCCCAGTCTGAAGCCAAGAATGTTATGAAAACATTCTCAAAAAGCTTTTCATTGGAGACATATCATGTTCTGAGGCCAGAGTATGATCCTGTAAATTATGCCAGGGATTACCTACAAATGAGTCATGTTATCCATCACATTGATGATATTGAAGACTACTGGGCCAATTGCAAGGATGACTTGGAGAGCAAAGATAGGTTCTATGCCAGGTTAACTATTGAACAAATCAAAAAGTTCAAAGTTAACATTGCAGTGGAGGGGATAGAAGATGATGGACAACATATGTATGATAATACATATTTGGATAAAATAAAGCCACTCCCCATAAGCTCCAAGCCCATGCTAGGGAAGGCCATTAATGACTTGGAAACCTTGATGGGTGGGATTTACAAAAGGACGGAACAATGGGTTGAGTGGACAACGGGCAAGAGAAAGCGATCTGAAAGGAAGCCTTCGTCTCGACAAACTCTAGCAAAAGAGACTGGGAGTACCCCTGCATCATCCTCGGAAACTATCCCAACCATAACAAAGGGGTAATCTCAATTAGCAAGTGGAGATGATGAACCTCCTAAAAAAATGATCCCATTGGACAAGACATGTGGAGGTGGTTCGGCCCCTATCATTGGCTCGACGCAAGAAGCAGTCTCCACAAAACCAGTCAAGTCTACGACTGAGTGTGTTAAGAGCATAGAAACAGACCAACCCAAGTTAGTACCATGGGCACACAAGGTGATACCTCGATCCAAGATATTCCAAGGCAAGGATCCCCTGTCGTAATGGAAGTAGGTGAAGATAGTTCCAGCACAACGGCCACAAAATCTAATGAAGAGGTTGGGAAACAACAGAAAGTGATTCAAGTTGTTAAATTAGTCTCCTCCTCTCCCACTTTGGTGAACCCATTCACCTCCAGGCCCAAAGATACTCCTACGATGATAAGAAATTTATTTGTTGAAGAACTGGTCTCTGTCTTCAAAGTTACTAGTGCTAAATCTTGGATAGAGAGTACTTTGGAGCGCAAAAGAAAGAGAGTAGAGGAGGGGAATTCCAACAAAGATACTCTCTCATGGGCCTTGTATCCCAACACCACTGTGAGTAAAGTAAAGAAGGTGAAGACAATGTCTACACTGGTTTGAGATCTTGAAACATGGCATTTCACTATGGAGGTGGCCAAGCCTACGAAGGAGGGCAGATTCAAAGATATGACTGCCTCCGATTTTAAGTTACAGTCATTTGACACAGGGCTTCCTCGTCATGACACCAAGGTAGATTGGTGGAAATCCACCAATGTGGTAATAGAAGAAGAGCTTGAGGAGCTCAAGACTGCTAAAGTTCAACTTAAAGCAGAAGTAGCTGAGCTAACCAACTTCATCAAACAACTCATCACTCCGATAGCAAGTGTTCCTAGTACACAGACCACTTTTGATCCCAGTGCTATAGAAAATCAAGAAATCATAGCCAAATTGCAAGAAGACCAATATTTTGGACAAATTGGCAAGCGATGGATCGAGAGACTCGAGTCTGAAGGACTAGCAGTTTTTGAGAAACTAGGTAATACTCTTCTAAGGCTGGAAATAGAGAGAGATAATATTGGCAAGAATTTGCAGACTCTCACAGTGGAAAGGGTGAAGTGTCAGGAGTGCATAGAAATGTTGCATGTGGCGGTAAAGATGAAGACTAAGGAGGCACTAAAGGCCAAAATTTTACAGAAAGGAGATGAGCCTTTGATCGAATGGCTTCAAAGTCTGGAATTTAAAGCTAAAATGATTATCCAAGCTAAGGCAGGGTTGCAACAGACAAATGTCAAGATCAAGGAGGAACAGAGAAAAGATTTTAAACTCATTTAGGGCTTCACACAAAATCACAAGAAAGTGGCCAAGGAAAATAACTGATCGGAGTGGCCAGTATGCATAAATCATTCTTTGATTATGTGCATAAGCTGGCAGAATAGTCATCCTCTCATTTGGATAAGGTGTTAGAACTCCAACAATTGAGCGGATGTATTTTCAAAGCCATGAAAGAGATAAAAGACCCGGTGGATGCAGTCAAGAGCCTGGCCAAAGAACATTCCAGATGGCTCATCCGATATACCAACATCCATGTCAACAGGCACAGAGAGCTTGTCCAAGTAATTACAATTGTCACCGCCTATAGGGCTAAATTAGACAAGGGGAAGAAAAATTAAGCTTAGATAGATTCCCTCTTGCACTAAATTTTGATAATATTGTAACAGACAAACTTTTGTTTATCATTTCTGGTTGAGGAAGTTGAAATGTTTCAGTTTCCCCTTTTTGTAACGGTCCAACTCTGGAACTCTATATGTATTATTTTCAAAATCAATACAAGGGCCAGCTAAATTTTGGTGTGAAAGATAGCATTTTGTTGAGTCAAACTTGTATGTTTGAATGCCATTTGTTTAACTGTTCCACTGCATTGCATTTATCTTTCTATTAAATTTGAATGTTTCTTTGGAATTAGATTTACAGTTTGTGGTTGAACCAGAATTCTGTATTATGATTTGATACAATTAATTAGGGGAAATTCTAGTGTTATTCTAAGTCCAGGAGATGTCTTTGTGAAATAGATTGATTAATTGTCACTTTATCATTAGATCTTTAAGTCTTGCATTTGCATTTTCATTATCAGTTATCGCATTGCCAGTTTCAAGAAGTCATATGATTGATGAAGTTTTGAAATTGGCTAAAGTTAGAATTGAATTTACTCTGCTTGAGCTATTTCCTGTATGAGTTTAGCTTGGTTTACCTCTTCTATTCTCGGGTCAAGAACATATCCCTATTAGAATAGGAAGGATCAATATTCATTGAAGATTATTTACTTAAGGGAGTTGTAACTTTAAATTCAGAGGGAAATTAGTTGTCTAGTCACAATTTCCCAATTGTTGTATTCAATTGTTCTCAAATATTTGGGTATTCTAGAGTTAAAGCGAAGAAGAAAAATCTGTTTACCAAAAGATTTTTGGCAACTCTACTGGGGAAATGAACAGTCGTTATACCAGAAGCATACCATGAGGAAAAATAGTGCTTCCCCATGAAAACATAATTCCTGTGCTCCAACCGAATCTTGGTTTCCAAGACGATCAAGAGGATCTCATTTCCTCACTGAATACTTTTGTTTGGAAATATAGAAGAAACACTGAGCACTATAGAAATGCTATTCAAGTGCTAGAGCATGAAGAAGCTATGACATAAGCACTTGAAGAATCCATTCGAAGGAGAAATTTGAGAAGGGCACGACTCCAGGTAGAGTGTGAAGCCAAACTAGAAGACTAGTTGGAGCCCTGGAGTCGAAGAGGTTTCTTAGGAGTGAAAAGAAAGAAGGTGGTACAGACCCAATTTTTGAGAGACTTGCAAACCTTGATTTTTCTCTACTTGAAGTACCCCGTTGAAAGAACAGAAACACTAAGAGCAAAATCAGACCTCCTTCACCTCCCAAACAATCAATTTTTCTGTCTACCACTTGTCAAGTGATAACTTTGCATGGAGTAGTTGCCCCTCCTATTGTCAATCTAACACCCTATCTACCTCCAGTAGTTATGGCACTTCCTTGGGCCATTGCAATTAGCAGCATATAATCCCCTTCCCTCAGGTTCAAGAAAGAATTTCCCTAAATTCTCTAGAGATGGGAAAGTATCTACAGATGAACACATTGCTGCATTATTTGCTCCAGTTAATATCTTAGCAGTGCGAGAAGAAGATGTGTCCGTTAGATTATTCATTAAAACCCTTGTTGAAGGTGCTGCTGATTGGTTTCACCACTTACCCAATTCCTCTATCACAGATTGGGCCTCCATGAGAGCTGATTTTGAGAGAAGATTTAAAACTGTTGAAGATGAACATGCACTATTGACACAATTGACCTTCATCAAGAAAGAGCCTTCTATCAATATGAGAGATTTTGAGGCTAAATTCAACAAGCTTGTAAATCGTATCCCAGCAGCCGACAGGCCTACTACAGGGAATTTGAGGACATTTTTCATAAGCGCTATGCCTCCTAACATTAGTTATGATTTGAGAAGAACAAACCTGACTACTTTGGACCTTGCCCAAAGGACCACGGTGGAATTAGAAGATCACATGATTTCGGTGGGAAAATGGAAAAGAGAAATACAATCTTGAGCCAGTACTAGTAACACCACATCATCAGATGAGATGATCCAAAAACTATCTAATGAGTTCATTGCTTTCAAGAGGCAACTTCCCAGATTCAATAATCCCTACCAGTGAAACTTTCAGGAGCAGCCTGGAAGAAACAACAATGGGAGGAATGCTGATGGAAAGGAATTACAATTAACTACTCCACCATAGAGGCTAGCTATAGAAGCTCCTCCTAAAAGGGGAAATATGTGTGCATTTCACCTGACTATAGATAATGATGGGGATAGCTTCCCCGATGTAGCTCGTGCTTGGAAAATGCACTAGACCGATGAATCGAATGCTGGAGTGTCTGGAGCCGAACTAGATTCATACTCACATGGAGACTCTAAAAACTTATATTTAGAGTATGAGTTAGATTCAGAACAAGGAGCAACATGTTACACTATCATAAATGGGACCTCCTACATAGTCTTGACCCAGAGTCAGAAAGATAAGTGCCCCACTTCTATCCCTCCGCCTAAGAATAATGAGGCATCTACTTCCAATTCCAAGGAGGCAAATTAAGGGGCGAGAAGTATACACCTAGGTAAGGAGAAAAACTCTTTTGACATTATTCAATTCTATAGAGATTCTAGAATTCATATTTCTCCCATAGACTATCTTAAGTCCAATCCTATAGAATTGCAAAAACTAGTGGATTATTGTAAAGATGGGAATCAAAATCTAAACCAGAATGTCATGACTGCCATAGAAAATGAGTCTATATTCATAGATCCAATTGAGAAAGGTGAGTCATATGTGTTGGCTACTTTCCCAGGCCAAAATCCTGACCCATTCTATGTGTCGTTATATATTAATGGTTGAAAGTTAAGCAATTGCATAATAGACTCTGGAGCCTCAGACAATGTAATACCATCGACTGTAGCTAAAGCCTTAGGACTTACCCTCACTAAAGCCAATGGTAGGTGTTACTATATGGATTCCAAACAAGTACCCTTGGTTGGGAAAATCAAAGATGCCCAATTGGCCCTAGTAGCACATACTAAGAAGAAAATACTACTAACAATATTTGTTGCTGATATACCTGCTAGTTACGGTTTGTTGCTAAGCAGGAGATGAGCCTTTGATTGAATGGCTTCAAAGTCTAAAATTTAAATCTGAAATGATTATCCAAGCTGAGGCAGGGTTGCAACAAACATATGTCAAGATCAAGGAGGAACAAAGAAAATATTTTAAACTCCTTCAGGGGCTTCACACAGAATCACAAGCAAGTGGCCAAGGCAAAGAATTGATCGGAGTGGCCAGTATGCAAAAATCATTCTTTGATTATGTGCATAAGCTGGCAGAATAGTCATCCTCTCACTTGGATAAGGTGCCAGAACTCCAACAGTTGAGCGGATGTATTTTCAAAGCCATGGAAGAGATAAAAGATTGGGTGGATGCAATAAAGAGCCTTGCCAAAGAACATTCCAGATAGCTCATCCGATATACCAATGTCCATGTCAACATGCACGAAGAGCTTGTCCAAGTAATTACAGTTGTCACCGCCTATAGGGATAAATTAGACAAGGGGAGGAAAACTTAAGCTTAGATAAATTCCCTCTTGCACTAAATTTTGATAATATTATAACGGATAAACTTTTGTTTATCATTTCTGGTTGAGGAAGTTAAACTGTTTCGGTTTCCCCTTTTTGTAATGGGCCAACTCTGGAAATCTATATGTATTATTTCCAAAATCAATACAAGGGTTGGCTAAATTTTGGTGTGAAAGATAGCATTTTGCTGAGTCAAACTTGTATGTCTGAATGCCATTTCTTTAACTTTTCCACTGCATTTCATTTATCTATCTATTAAATTTGAATGTTTCTTTGGAATTAGATTTACAGTTTGTGGTTGAACCAAAATTCTGTATTATGATTTGATACAGGTAATTAGGGTAAAATCCAGTGTTATTATAAGTCTGGGAGATGTCTCTATGAAATAGATTGATTCATTGTCACTTTATCATTAAATATTTAGGTCTTGCATTTGCATTTTCATTATCAGTTATCGCATTTCCAGTTTTAAGAAGTCATATGATTGATGAATTTTTTAAATTGGCTAAAGTTAGAATTGAATTTACTCTGCTTGAGCTATTTCCTGTCTGAGTTTAGCTTGGTTTACCTCTTTTGTTCTTGGGTCAAGAACATATCCCTATTAGAATAGGAAGGATCAATATTCATTGAAGATTATTTACTTAAGGGAGATGTACCTTTAAATTCAGAGGGAAATTAGTTGTCTAGTCACAATTTCCCAAATGTTGTATTCAATTATTCTCAAATATTTGGGTATTCTAGAGTTAAAGCGAAGAAGAACAATCTGTTTACCAACATGTGGATAGTGCTAAAAATACAGGGTCATTCCTAGAAGTGTAGCAAGCCATGGATACTTGTGTGTTGGAGGATGGGGAAATCCCCTCTACTCCAAAGGTGAATAAGATGGGGAGGGATGTCCCGCCCCCTTCGCCTCAGTGTTGAGATCAGATGAATCCCTCAAAACTCCAAAGTAAAATGCTCCTCCTCCTCTAGGGATTGAGGAGGTTACTTTAGAGAAAGATGATGAAATCAAGGATATTACTCAATTTGTTGGTCTAAGTATGACAGGAGAAAGCAACCCAAAAGAAGCAAATGAGGTAGAAGGAAAGAAGCAAATGAGGTAGAAGGAAAGGAGCAAATGAGAAAAAGGGGACCCTTATGTCAAAGAAACCATACTGCTCCCTTAGAGATACCCTTTTAAGCACAACAAAATAAGAATGGATAGGATAGAAGAAGAAAACTAGACCTCAAAAAGTTGATGTTGGTTAAGAGACTAAAGTTGGCCGACCCCTGGGAAGAATCTTAAGACGTAAGGAGATAGCTAGGGAAATTGCTAATAGGAGGCAAAGAACCTATATGCCAATCCAAAATATAATAAATTAAATTGAATTCATGGAATATGAGGGGCCTTAATAACCCTCAAAAGAAGTATGTGTTGAAGGAGTAGTGCATCAAGAATCTGAAAGTTTATATTGTTCCTTTTCAAGAAGTCAAAATGACTATTTACACCTTCTCTACTGTTGTTGACAAAATTTGGCCTAGCTCCCCGTATCTTATTAGTGATGTTAGTGGAGCCTCTAGAGTGGTGGTTACCATGTGGGATCCTAATAAGCTTAAGAGAGAGATTTATTCCTTTTCTTCTAATTTCTTAGTTGTTTCTTTCTCCACATGCAGTTTGATGTGGAATTTTGTCAATGTGTATGCTCCTAGCACTAGATCTGGTAGGAAAGAAGTCTAGAATGAGATCTCTTCCTTTATTAATGATGACTTAAATTCCTTATGGATTATGGTAGGGGACTTTAACTCACCCTCTTTCCTTCTGAGAAACTTAGGGGTGTGATGGATTATTTTGATAGTATGGCAGATTTATTTGACTTTATTAATAGAATTGGGTTGTATGACATTGACCCGTATGTTATAAGCTAGGATTGTCATTGCACCAAAAGATCCACCTGTTAATGCCTGATACAACCACTACACTTATAGAATCCACATGAGGTTGTTAAACCATGTCACAAATCCCATGATGGACGTTAGCCCACTGCCAACAATCCCCCTCCCAGTGTCACTCATCATGGCCTACATGATTTGTACCTATGACCAAGCTCTGATACCACTTGTTATAAGCTAGGATTGTCGTTGCACCAAAATATCAACCTTTTAATTCCTGATACAACCACTAGACTTATAGAATCCACAGGAGGTTTTTAAACCATATCCCAAATCCCATGAGGGATGCTAGCCCACTGCCTACACTGTAGGGTCAATCCTTTTCTTGGTCCAACAATAGGGAGGGGATTAAGCTAATACAATTAAATCTTGATAGGTTCCTTCTCTCTGAAAAATGAGATTTAGGGTGTAATGCAACCTTGAAAGCTCTTCTCATGTCATAATCCCATCCTCTTGCATTGGATAGATAAACCTCCTTTTGGAAACCTCCCTTTTAGATATGAAATTATGTGGGCTTCCCACCCAACCTTTAGAAATTATACTCAAAACTGGTGGAATACCCCTATTCAAGTTACAACTATGTTTAGAGTCTCTCAAAAATTGGAGATTATAAGGAAAAATGTTAAAGGATGGAAAAAATCAACTTTTGGTGTTATCATTAAATATAAAATGGAAATTTCCTCTAAGTTGGAAGCTTTACAAGTCTTAATGACCTAGGGGGACCAACCTCAATCACTTTGTTATAGGGAAGAACAATGAAGGAGGAAATAGAGGGAGAACTTGGGAAGGGAGAAGATCTACTGGAAGAAAATGTCAAGAGTGAAATGGTTGAAGGAGGGTGACAAGAACTCTACTTTTTTCTACATATCTGCTAGTAGACAAAAAAAAGAAGATTTCAATATAGTGCTTATTGAATAATTGGAATTAGGAAATCCATGATGATGCTAAGATAAGGTAATTAACAATTAATTACTTCAGATAGGCTTATAGTTACCTTGGCCTTCCTAGTTTTTGTAGCATTGAAGACCAACTTTTAAACTCTCTCCTGAGAACCATTAGTTCTGAGGATAATGAACAGATTCTTGCTCAAGTTTTTGTGGAGTAAGTTAGGAATTTTTTATTCTTAATGGAGGATTTTAAGGCACTTGGGCAAGATGGTATCCCCCTTGCATTCTTTCAAGAGTTATAGAATGTGGCGAGTCATGACATTATAATTTCTACGAAGGATTTCTTAAGGACTAGTAAAATGTTGAAGAAAGTTAACAACACTTGTATTGATATTGTGCCTAAGTTTTAGGAGCCTAAGAAATCAACTAACTTTAGACCCATTAGCCTCTATAACACCCTTTATAAAATCTTCTCCAAATATTTAGTTAACATAATTAAGCCTTTTTAGGACGGGGCTATTGGTGGCTATCAAAAGGACTTTGTCCCTGGAAGATAAATTCTAGATGAGCTATTTAGACACCCAAAATTATTCACTCTATGAAGAAGTTTTTTTTGCTAGGTATAGTTCTAAATATAGATATTTTAAAGGCTTGTGATAGATTCAAATGGGATTTTCTATTTAAAGTTTTATCTAGAATGGGGTTTAATGAAAGGTTTGTTAGCTTGATCAGAGAATGTGTGGGAGGTATAAAAATTTATGTCCTTGTCAATGGTATCCCCAAAGGTTTTTTTAGTGCTTAGACAAGGGGAACCCCTCTCCCCATACTTATTCACTATTATTAATAAGGTGATAGGTAGAATTTTGTCAATATGGTTCATTTGGGAATAATTTAAGGGGTAAATATTTTCTCCACCCCCTAGTTTTACAACAATTTATGGATGATACAATTTTGTTTGGGGAAATTTTTTGTCGTAGAGGCAAGGGAATGGAAGAAAATAAGTTTCTCACTAATTATGCTAGGGTCTTAGGCAAACATATTAATTATGAAAAAAGCGCCACTTAATTTTTTAATACTAAAGAGGACTTGCGGAATAATGTCAAGAATATTTTGGGTTGTCAAAGTGTTTCTCTTCCTAGCATCTATCTAGGTCTTCCCCTTACAGTCAAGGATGCCACCCTGTCTTATTGGAACACCATTTTAGAACACATGAAGAGGTAATTATTAGGTTGGAAATATAATATCCTTAATAGCATGGAGAAGCTTCAACTACTCAAAAAGCCTCTCTTCAAGGCATCCCTATTTATTTTCTTTCCATATTCAAAATCTATGGGACTATGGAAAAGAAACTAGAAAGACTCTAATGATCCTTCCGGTGGACTAGTATGGAGGAAAAGAAAAAATAAGCTCTAGTTAACTAGGATACAATTTGTAAGCCTAAACATTTGGGTAGTCTGGGGATTAGGAAAAATGTTGTCCTTAACAAAGCACTGATTAACATATCATGAAAGATTACTTTAAAGAAGACTAAATGGTGTAGTTTTATGAAGGCAAAATATATTAAATCTAATAGCTTCTATGAAATTCTTAGTAGCCCTAGTATCCCCGCTAGATCTAGGATTTGGAATAATATTTTGATTTTCAATACTAAAGAGGACCTACGGAATAATGTCAAGAATATCTTGGGTTGTCAAAGTGTTGCTCTTCCTAGCATCTATCTAGGTCTTCCCCTTAAAGTCAAGGATGTCACCCTGTCTTATTGGAACACTATTTTAGAACACATGAATAGGTAATTAGTAGGTTGGAAAAATAATCTCCTTAATAGTGTGGAGAAGCTTCAACTACTCAAAAAGCCTCTCTTCAAGGCATCCCTATTTATTTCCTTTCCATATTCAAAATCTATGGGACTATGGAAAAGAAAATAGAAAGACTCCAATGATCCTTCTTGTGGACTAGTATGGAGGAAAAGAAAAAATCAGCTCTAGTTAACTAGGATACAATTTGTAAGCCTAAACATTTGGGTAGTCTGGGGATTAGAAAAAATGTTGTCCTTAACAAAGCACTGATTAAAATATCATGGAAGATGAATTTAAAGAAGAATAAATGGTGTAGTTTTATGCAGGAAAAATATATTAAATCTAATAGCTTCTATGAATTTCTTAGTATCCCTAGTATCCCTACTAGATCTAGGATTTGGAATAATATTTTGAAGTGGAGGAATACTATTCAATCTGGACTGAAGTGGCAGATAGGTGAGGGAAGGAGTATCAGGTTTTGGGAAGATGTTTGGTGTTGAAAATATTTAGGTAAGGGACTAAGAGGGTGGGTGAATCAGTACCTTAAAAAATTCACACTTTATCCCTATCAATCTCAAACTTCAACTCTAAATTTTACCGATACCGATATTTTTTGTCATTAACCAATAACTACTCTAGTATTAACCGATAACTGATAACCGATATCTTTGAAAATTAATAAACATAAACACATAAAAATTTATACACTTAACACAATGTTTTGGTATCATAGAAAAACCTTGGTGAGAGGGAAAAAACACGGTGGGGATAAAACTCACAACTTATCACTGTAATAATAAGGTGCCATGTTAAGAGCTTACAAAAGCATTGTTTATTGCTACCCAGTTATGAGATTTACCTAGAGACTTGTTAGAGTCTTATACCCTATAAGGAGTAACCCAATTAAAGGATTTTATCTCACTTATACAGTGTTTACCTTGTTAAAGGATTTACAATAAGTTCCTGAATAGAATTTTTCACTCCGGTTAAATAGTACCTGATTAAGGGATTTCACAATATCATTACTAAACTATTAGGAATAAATCAACAATAAATTTGACCTGTGAATGTTTTCTTCTAAATCTTGTTAGATCTCATTCTTCTTTGTTCCTTCTTTTATTTTCACTTCACCTCTCTTCACTGATACTTTTCCTTGTCCTCTATTCTCCACTGTTCTCTTCTGTATTCTTCTATATCTCTCATTTTCTCTCTGATATCCTTTTAAAGTATTGTATTGACCTAACTCTTTCCAAAATGTTTTTCTGTAATTAGGGTTTCTCAATTCTTGCATATTCGATGTGATAGTAGGATTTCATCCTTGATTCTACTTTTCTCTCTTCCTTTTTCCGATAAAACTTTATGATAAACTTTGCCGATAGTCTTAACCTTCATGCAGATAAACTATGCTTTTATTATAGTACTCTGTTCTTGATGTTTGTTGCTTTTCATTTTTTTTTTCCAGCAATGACATTCTTATTAAAATAATTATTTAGCATATATAGGATTTTTTCAAGTAATAATCTCCCCCTTTGGCATTGATGGCAAAAACTTTCTAGCATCATGCTTCTTCATTTGACGTGTTGCTTGTGTTGCTCCCTCTTTTCCTATACTCCCTCTAGCTTCTGCATTTCTTAATCTCATCACTCTTCTTTACTCATCTCCCCTTATTCTCCTCATAATCTCCCTAGTCATTATTATCCCCATACTTTACTTCTCCCCTTGCGACAACAATGCCAAAGGTGTCCAAATAATAAAATAAAATGTGACTGTTTCGGTATTAACTATGTTGTGCTCCTTCTGTCTATATTATTCCCAACACTATATTCCATTACTCATGTATATGAATGATCATTGTGATATGAATCTTCATAGTTATCATTTTTTTCAGTAACGTCTCCTTTGTCATTATTTTCTATTATGCTCGGCAGATTTAATGTAGCTTGTATATGTTTCTGCATCATATCCATAAATATGCTTATCATACATGATTGTTCAATTGATATATTAATACCTATGAGTAGCTTCTTTGTGATCTGAGTTGCTATTTATAATGTCTCCTTCATATTCTCCAGTTTCTCCAATATTAATTTTGTCACTTCTCTCATTTTGATTATGCTTATGTCAGTGAATGATCTGTGTTCTAGTCTCCCTCTAAGCTCTTCTTTAATATTTTGATTGCTTTTGATGGTGTCCACAAATGTTCTTAACTATTTTGTAACCGATTCATTTTCATCAATAGTGATTGTTGGTAGTAAGCTTGAAAATTTCTCAATTGTCTTCTTCATAATCTTATTCTTCCACTTCTCCCTTAATTTTTTCTCTATAGCTATCTTTTCTCTATATTTCTCTGCATATAATATATGTTCCTTGTAGTGTAACTTATTTGGATCTTTCTTCAAAATTGCAAAGTCGATTCTTTCATCTAGGTCTTCAATTTCTTCACTCGTTGAATAATTGTTCCTCTTGTCTTGTGTTGGTGTTATCATTATCATACTCTATAAAGTTCTCACAACTTGTTCTTCCTCATTTTTTGATAACTCATCGATAGTGGGTGCTATATTGATAGTGTGTGTTTACTGTTAAGTTCCATTGTATTCACTTTTATGTTCTGGTGTAAGTTGTTCCTCAAGATATTCATCTTCCTCTGTACTTGTATTATCATCATATTCATCATATATTTCAATAAGTTGACCTCTTTTTCCTTCTTCTCTTGTCGGGGTGTCTTCTCTGTCTGTAGTAAAAATCATGTTCCACTTCTGTAATGCATATTCTTCTACTTCTTTATGTAGTCCTTCTAGTAATTTGGTTGTTCTACTCTTCATTATAAATCTATTTTCATACTTTGTCACTAATAACTCAATTTCTTATATGCTTGTTTCTATCTTTGTAACAATTAAAGTCCTTTCTTTGATTACCTTTCTTGTTCTGCGGCTTCGTTCAATCTTGTATTGATTTTGTCGAGTAATTCTTTAGAAATGTTCTATTTCAACTCATTTGGAAATATTCTAAATTTGCAAAAGTGAAATACTATAGCATCTTCTATAATGTTCTTTTCTTGTTCTGTCCATTTCTTGTACTTGATTTCATGTATGTGATCGATAGCTCCATGATCTCTTATTCCTTTCACTAAGTCATTAGTTGTCCTCAATATTCTAGATCTTATTTGTTCAATCTCAGGTTCCTTTTCCTTTCTCTATGTTCTTGTACTTTCTTCTGATGTTCTAGATCTTTTTATCTTAGGTTGTTTTTGTTTAGCTCTCTTAATCTTAGCATAAGTTTCTAGTGTTGTTGATGATTTCTGCTTTCTTACTGCACTACTTACTTCTGACTTCTTTTCTTTCGATAGTATCCTTCTATAAACTTCTTCATATGTTCCAAACTGATTAGCTTCCTTATCCTTAGGTTGATCCAATATTAGTTCAATACTTGATATCAATTCATTTTAATTTGTCTCATATCTAGTAGGTTGTAGCCATGAAGTTCATGGTTCTACTACTTTAATTATACCTGAGTGTGTGCTTACCAAAAAACATATATATTTATCATATTTCAAGTAACAATGTGAGGTGGTATCCAATATTTTTCATATATTCTAGTTTTAAATTCTCTAAAATAACTCCACATTACTATACTATAACTCCTTCCCAGTTGTTCAATATACCTATTAATCTGATTTATAATTGGTTTGCCTGTTATCCAATTTACTTTACCAATGCCCAAGAAATAACTTTGTACATAGAAAATATGCATACCAGTAGCGCTCCAAAATTCAATCCTTGTTTCTTAATTTTCCTCAGATTCAACATTAGTTGATTTCTTATCATTTCTGCAAGATCAAACTTGTTTTCTTTAGTAACGATATCACATGCAACTTGTAAAGATCCTCTAGACATGTTGTCTAATTGATTTTCCTAATATATCTTATATTCGATAACCAATGATGCAAACTTCATTTCTTTATCCACAATAATTCTTGTAGCAAAGGTTTTCTAATCTTTCTTATACCTTACTGTACCTTCTATCTCAGTTCCAGAATCCAGTTCCTTTACACATTTCTTTCCAGTAGTCGATAGTCCAGTTACTACAAAGATGATTTACTTCATGATCCCGATCTTTCTATTTCCTTCCATCCATATGTAGTCTCTGTGTATTCTACTCAATACACATTTTATCCATTCGGTTTCAAAATTCTTTGTTATGTGCACGATATGTGTCAAACTTTTTGTCTCCAGATGTCCATATTCTTCATTTAGCATTTTATTCTCTTTATATAGTTCCTTGTAGGTTGTACTAATCTCTTCATCTATGATCTCACTATGCTTGCATTGAATAAAAGTTATAATGTCTTTCCTCAATATAACTCTACTTTGTAACCAAGATAGTGCTCCAACTTCATTCGTTTCAATTGCTTTTAGTGATGCCAATTGATATTCTTGTTCCTTCTCCTGTGATCTGTCAACTAATACAATCTTTTCATCCTTGATAACTTTTATACACTTTCTCATGATATTTAGATCATCTAGGGTTTACTTCTCGATCAACTCACTAATAGATCATTTCTGTAAGATGAAATATTCTCCCAAGCTCATCTTCGCATTTAATTTTTAGAATATAACTTTCATAAGATAGATGTTGTTATATATAGGTAAGGTGTCCAATGTTCACTGTTTACTAAAATATTTATTTCAGACCGATAGTAGTCCTTTTTATCGATGGTAACATATATTCACCGATAATAATATCATACTAATATTTTCAACTTTCCTAAATAGTTATTGCATCTATATATACTATTTGAATGTTCCGGCTCCTAATTGATTAAGGGACTGAATGATAATTCTAATAAAGTTTTCAAGTCCCTAAGACATTATTTACTTGCTTAGTTTATGGTTGAATTCCCTATGCCATTTGACACAGGGGCTTCCATTGATGTTTCTTCAAATTCCTTCTTTACCCATATCTTCTTCATTTCTTCATTTACTTATTCTTGATTTATAGTTCTTTTACCTCTGTTATCTCTTTCATTGTCGGTAGCAAATTGATATCTGCAATTATAGGCGGCATGAAAAAACTTTGAGGAAATATAACATGGTAGTACAAATGGTCTCCAAGGTTCAGTTCTCACTTCATTGTTTCCTTTTCTGCATTCTAATGTTGTATGTCCTGATTTTCCACATTTAAAACATGTAACTAAGTTGTTTGCTTTCGTTCTCTGATAGTGTACCACATTCCTCATTTTCGGTGTTCTGGTTCTACATTATTCAACTTTATGTCCATAATGATTACATTTATATAAATATAAATAGAATTTTCTTTCAGATGATCCAGTAATGGATTCATATTTACATTCAAATTCTCTATGACAAACTTGTTGCAGTTGTAACAATAATGATTAAAAGGTGTGTTCTCAGTAGAATTTATTTGTTTAATTCGGCAAAAGTTTGATGTGTGACCATATTTTCCACAATTGTAACAAGTAGGCTTATAGGATTTATTACCTTGTATATCACTTGTGGCTCTAGATTTTGATGATTCTCTGATTTCCATAGTGTTGTTTCCAATATGTCCTAATGCGGTAGTGTCACTTGGTTTTCTCTAGTTTTTCAATTGTTCATCAATCTTCTGCATGCTTTGTTCAAACTTTGTAAGTATTGCGTTGATTTCTTCTTCAAATTTTGGGTTGTTCTTCAAGTCACCATTCTCTTGCTCCAGTCTTTGATTTTATGTTTGTAGTTGTAAGTTCCTATTACCAGTACTTTCTATCAATTCTCTTTATGCATGAACCTCTCACTGTTGTCTTTCCAGTAGTATGTCTTTTCCAGTAATTGTTTCTTTAGCATCTCTCTTTTTTGTTTCAAGAATTTCTTTATCACTCTTAGAAGATCTCATTCTTTCCAATATTTATGTCATTCTTATGGCTTGAATTTCATGTTCTTTCTTCATCTGACTGAATTCTTCAATTAATTCATTGTTCTTTTTCAATAGATTAGCAATAGCAACATCAACTTCCTTGGAATTAATACTTCCTTCAGATAGTCTGTCAAGGTCATCAAGGCTCATGTTCAGTTTTTCTATAAGTTCCTTTCATTTTGAAAATGATGTCTTTAGCTTGTTCTTCAACTCATGAATTGTTTCAATAGCATCTTCTAGAGCTTCCTCCAACTATTTCTGATACCTATAACTCTCCATTATCCCAGATCTACTCCAAGCTATTAAACTCTTCTAGAGAATCAATTTTCTCTGATATCAATTGTTGGAAAGATTTAGGTAAGGGACTGAGAGGTGGGGGGTGAATAATTACCTCAAACAATTCACACTTTATCCCTATCAATCTCAAACTTCAACTCTAATTTTTACCGATGCCGATAATTGTTCTGTCATTAACCGATAATTGCTCTAGTATTAACCGATAATTGATAACCTATAGCTTTGAAAATTAAAAAACATAAACATATAAAAATTCAGGCACTTAACACAATTTTTGGTATCACAGGAAACCCTTGGTGAGAGGTAAAAATTGTAGTGAGGATGAAACCCATAACTTATCACTGCAATAATGAGGTGTCATGTTAAGAGCTTACAAAAGCACTGTTAAATGATACACAGTTATGGGATTTACCTAGATACTTGTTAATGTCTTATACCCTGTTAGGATTAACTTAGTTAAAGGATTTTATCCCACTTATACAGTGTTCACCCTGTTAAAGGATTTACAATAAGTTCATGAGTATAACTTTTCAGTCCGGTTAGAGACTACCCGATTAATGGATTTCACAATCTCATTGGTAAACTGTTAGGAATAAATCAAAATTTTTTTTGACCTGTGAATGCTTTCTCCTAAGTATTTTTAGATCTCATTCTTCTTTGTTCCTTCTCTAATTTGCACTTCACTTCTCTTCAACAATAATTTTGCTTCTCCTCTATTCTCCATTGCTCTCTTTTGTATTCTTCTATATCTCCCATTTTCTCTCTGATCTCCTTTTAAAGTATTGTCTTGACCTAACGCTTTCCAAAATATTTTTCCCTAATTAGGGTTTCTCAATTCTTGCATAGGTTGATGTGATAGTAGGATGTCATCCTTGATTCTATTCTTCTTTCTTCCTTTCATTGATAAAACTTTTTGATAAACTTTGTCAATAGTCATAACCTTCTTACCGATAAACTATGTTTTTCCAATAGTACTCTATACTTGATGTTTGTTGCGTGTCCTTCCTGTTAGTTTCCAGCAATGAAAATCTTATTAAAATCATTCTTTAGCTTGTAGAGGATTTTGTCAAGTAACATTTTGGGTGGGGGAAGAGGGTTGGATACTAATTCGAGCCTAAGTGGATTAATGGATGTTTTTAATAAACTCATTTACCACGTACTTATTGATTAAATTTCCTAGGATAGGAGGTGGATAAACATTACCCAATGTTTTAGGAAATAACCATACTTGCTAATTAAAGCTAGGGAGCTTATGAGGATTATCACCAGGGTCAAAATTTCTCTTTCTCTTAAGGAAGATAAATTTATTTGGAAGAAATATCGAAAGGGATATTTTACTATAAATTCAGCTTACATACTGCTATCCAAGGAGGATCCCTCTTCAAACTATTTGTGGAAGGTTTGGAACACATTTTTGATACCTAAAGTTGATTTTATTTGGTATATGGATCTGCACAATAGAATTTTAACTCAATACAATCTCATTAAAAGGGGCTTCCAACTCCACAATAGATGTATTCTTTGTAAGCAAGAAGAGGAGTACATTCCCCATTATTTATTGCAGTGCCAATTTCCATAGATTTATGGAAATTGGTGTTGAATAATCTTGATCTCAATTGGGTTTTTAATAATGGTTTGGATCAATTTATTAAAGAATGGAAGGGGCCTACAACTACCCTGATAGTTAAATAGTTATCGAGATTAATCTCTCATCATGTTTTCTAGAGTCTTTGTAAGGAAATAAATAATAGGGTTTTTAGGGAGCCTGAGAGTCTTGTAGAAGTAGTGTTCAGATCCCTCTTTTGTATGGTATCTGATGATTTTTCTATCACTAAGTGAATATTCTCTTAGTTCCCACCTACTCCCTTTAATCAAATAATGGATATAAATTAGGATTTACCTAATGCATATGTCAAAGCTGATAATTCCAAAAGTCTCACTAGAAAGAACACCAAGTGGAAACCTCTGCATGGTGGGCGGTGCAAGCTAAAATTTGATGGTGTTTCTTGAAATAGTTTAGTGTCTGGGGGTGTGACTTGTATCTCCTCAAGTTCCCTAGTGGCGGACTATTCTGGTCATTTGGATGTATTCACTAATAATCAAGCAAATTGTATGGCATTGTTTGAGGCCTAAAATTTGCTCTATCTATTGGCATTAAGGTTTTTATTATAGAAGGGGACTCAAAATTATTTATAAATGTTTCTAAAGGTCTAGCTAAGATTAATTGGTCCTCTATTAATGTTGTTGAAGATATCAAAAGATTTCTTCTTGTCCTAGATTGTTTTGTTATATGTCATACCTATGGGGGAGGCAATATTGTGGCTGATACTTTGGACACTCTTGGACTAAGGCTTACTGGTTTAAGATGTTGTAGAGACCAAGGGGTTATTCCTACCAATGTGAAGATTCTCCTCAAATAAGAAAGAAAATAATGATTCTTGCCATGGATGTTGGTTTCTGTTAAAGGTCTTATTGGTGTAGTATAACACCTAACATGGAAAGAGGTGTTAGAATAGGGTGTACTTTTAAAAGGATTATGGTAGGTATTATTTCAAATATTTTGGCATTCATCTTGTTAATAATAACTAAAATGGTGATCTGTGTGGCTGGACATCCTAGTGACGTGTTGTGGTGGTGCAATTTTTTGTTGTGGCCACATGATCAAAGTCAAGTACATGGAGAATAATGTTTGGCTTCACCTTTTCAGATTTACAAGGAATGCGGATTTTAGCATTAAATATGGGAAATTTTTGTGATCTGTATATTTTTTATTATTCATTTAAGTATAGGGTGGTCGCATGAGCAAAGAGTCTCACCAAGTAATGTGAATTTTGGGGAATGCATAATAATTATTACTCCATTTATATGAGCTTTTGATGGCATATTTTCATCTCATTTTGCTGAGAGCTTTCCTAATATTCAAAGAGATGACATTGGGACTAGTACTGGGTAAAAATCTATGGGAGGAGATAGAGTTATAAATGAGCCTAATAAGCATAATGAGTTTAAAAATGATGCCAATATTTGGAATATCTATAAGGAGGGTGGAGTTTCTGAATTCATTGAGCATATGAATGATTATGATGAAAATATGTTGATTCAATTTGTCTCTTCTTATGTGGGTAGGAGGTTTTTTTTTGGTTGTATATCTTTTGAATCAAACAAGGATGTCATAGCCAATGTTGTGAGACTCCCCATGACTTGTAGAAAGTGGAGGAAATTAAGTAGGGTTTCTAATATTATGAGCCTTAACTAGTTCTTCCATGAAGACAATATTCCTGTGAAACTTCAGGGTGGTTATGGAAGGGAAAAGCTCCTGGAGCCATGGGACCAGGTATTCCTTATGACTAAGAAATATCTCACACTTGAGGGTAGATTCAAGTTTTTTTATTTCTACCAGTGCCTCCCTTAAACCATTTTTGTAACCGGGGTATTATTTCCTTTCCTTTTTTCCTTCTGGATTCATTGGAAAATTTTATTAAAGAAGTGGTTGAAAATGCCAGAATCCAAGGTAAAAAACTTGTCCCACACCACCAAGGGATCATGTTTATTCTTTAAAATTTTTACCTGAACCTCTACCCTCCCAAAAATATTTTGTTTTACAAAGCTCCCCAATTCACCATCCCCCCTTCTACTAGCATACTAAACACCCCTGGTCCAAGCAAAAAGAAATTCTTGAAAAAATCTTACCTCAAAATTGATTCCCGCCAAGATAGTATTGAAACCCCTACCCACATGACTATTAAACCAAAATTATTGGCCATAAAAGGAAGGGCTTGTACCATCTTAAAAATTAAGCACTTAATTTGTGCTCATTTTGGGATCATTTGTGGCCTACTTTAGTGTGTTTCTTAAGGTAGGACCTCATATTGCACTTAAATGCATATTCAATTCATATATAGGTTCTCCTCCTTCTTTAAGATTGAGGTTGGCTCTAAATTATATACATGATTTTCCACTTTTTTATCCAATCACATAATTCATTTCCCACCTAGGACCTATGCCTTCCTTTTTGGTATTTCAAGATTTTCCCTGATTTCCCGGTAGACTGGCTTTCACCACCCCTTTTTAGCACACTCCCTTAAGTCCTGGGAAATTTTTGATTTTCCTGTATAAGCATGTCCATTTCATCCTTTTCCTAGATTAGGTCATCCAGGTTGACCTTTTCCTAGGGATTTGTTCTTTGGTGAGCTTCAAGACCAATGCGAGGGTTTTTCTCCTAGATCTCTAATTGAGGTCGGTTGGTGATATCTGAGCCTAAAAATGTGTGTAAAAGGAGACATCTTCCTCTCATTTTCATACCTATCATCTTTCCATAATCTACAACATCACACACACATGTGAGCTATCATACATTCATTGTGCATTCAAGAGATTCAAGTGCAGGCGAGATATCATCATTGAAGGTGTCGCTTATCAAGAACTCAATGCAAGGAGGCCATCAAGAGTCTTTAAGTACTAAATTATTTATTTAAATCATGCATTCAAGGCATTTCCTTTCATAAATCTCGCTTATTTCCCCATTTAAGGCCAAGCAATGGAGTTTGACATCAAGGAAGGAGATCTGCATTCATCCATCAAGTTTTCTTCTTCCTCAATCCAACATTGTGGTGAATTACAACATCTATTAGACGAGGTTTTGTATTACATGATTTCCTTTTGTTTTTTGTGTTGAGTCAAAGCTATTGCATCAACATTCTTGAGCACATACTTAGAGACAAATACATCTACATGGTAAGACATATTCCATTGTTTAGATCTATTCTAAGCTATATTATAATACTTCTTTCATTACATTTATTTCATTTCAAGGTCGATTCCTAAATAGGGGTTTTACTGACGCAAATCCCCCCTCAACCTTCTTCCCCTTATTTTATTTGTGTAGGAGTAGGTTGTAGAGTTTTAGATCTAGATTCGGGAGCTTCAAATACAGTTATAAAAACCCTAAAAATTTCATCAGATTTGGAGTTAAAAGGACTAGGTCAGAATTTTGGAATATTGTCTGGGACTACGTTGTCTAAGTCAACCTCATCTTTTGGGTCTAAGGTTTTCACAAAAGGCAGTTATAGACATCAAAAGCCTAGATCTGGAGTTTTACCTGATTCTAACGCCTCTACAACAGTCAAATGAGATATGAAGGTCCATTTGCCTCTTCTTTCTTTAAGGTGAGTTCATTTCTCATATTTTACTCTTGCACTCACTTTCATAGATCATATTTACATCTCATATTACATATCAGATTTATATTGCCTTTTTATTTCTATCATAAAGGAATAAAAAATATTGAATCATATAGATCTTGCATTGGCACCCTTACTCTCTTGGTTGTGCCAATTAGATTCACATTGTTGGAGGTTTTGGCATTCCAATGTATTTTATAATTTGGTAAGTGATCTTCATCCTCGAATTTCTCACCATTTTATATTGTGCAGGGCCTATCAAAGAAAAAAGGCAAATATGGGGCTAAAAATGCCAAACTTATAATTCACGAGGTGGGGCTGAGGATGATGTCAAAGAGGAGGTGAGTATGCCTAGATGCTCCTATAGAATTTTTACCTAGTCTACTAATAAGGGAAAGTTGAAGGAGGTCATGGAGTTTGACTATGATGATATTATGGGTCTTCAGAGTGAGGATAATGAGGAGAAGAGACGAAACAAGGAGAATGAGAAAGGTGGGGAAATAGAGATAGAAGGTAGTTTGGAGATGGCCAATTTCTCTACCCATGTCTCTGAAATACCAAGGTCTCGGCCTATTGACCTCATTAATGGCATGATGTTAGAGGAGGAGGAGGTTGCTTCAAGAACCTGTAAAACTATTCAACTTGGGACCTATGTCAATTGTAATATGGTGGCTGAGGAGTTGGGTAAGTTAAAGGCCAAAGTGGAGGAGTTGGATAAGAAGACTAGTAGCATCTTGAGGTTCAATTTAAGGGTGATGAACAACTCAAATTTGTTTTTGTTCCTATTATAGAAGAATATGTTGGGAGTGGATTCCAACAATGAGGGGAATTATAAGGAACTCTTTAAGTTCCTAACTAAAGATTAGGGTAATGTTCTATAGTAATTTGGTTGCAAAATCAAATGAACTAGATGGGTGCAGTTTCCCTAGTATTTTTTTCTTTTTTTTTAATACTGGTTGTAGTGACATTATGTTTAATCTCTATATGTTTTTAATGTTTATGTTTAATACTGATAGCAACTTTATGTTGCTGGTTAGGTATGTCATTTTATGGGTGTATAGGGGAAAATGGTGAGCAATGCTAAGGTAGAGACCACTCGCAAAAATTTCTCCTATAAAATTGTGGGAAATAGACAAACCCAACCTCTTTATATCAAGGCTTGATTATAATAACCCAAGATGAAGGGATGCAAATGAAAAACCTAGATGCAAAGGGAGGAGGATAAGGCATATTTTCACTATTAAGAAATTGATGGATTTGACTAATTGATTAATGAACAAGTACATATCTAGAAAGTAACTAAGGATTATTGTTGCAATGATAAAAATTAAAGTGCATGCAAGATTGGAGAAATATTTTTGCACCTTGAAATGAATTAGGAGGTTATGAGCCTTGAAACTGCAATTTATAGCCACTGAGAGGTCATGAACTGAAATTATTCTAGATCTGGGACAGCGGCACATGTATCTCCTAACTGTGAAATTATGAGCCTCTAAGGAACAAGTTGAATTTTTAGGTACAATTCAAGATTCAACTGCACCCCTCTATTGGCAATTGTGTACTTTATGTTTTCGATCATTGAGATGACCCCAAAAATGCCCGAATCTAGCTCCGCATATCCCAAAACATGTTCCTACACGCATAAAATGGGAAATTGTTTGTGGAAAGGGGGGGGGATTTCCTTGGTCAAGTCCTATTTTAGGAATTAACCTTGAAATTGACAAGTAAATGCAGATCTAAAAAGGAAAGGAAGGTAAATGTTTGATCCACCTTGTATAAAACGCTCATGAACGGATCTAGAAATCACACAAATTCATGAAGATGCTTGCATTTGAACTTGGAATGGATATGTAGGAAGATCAAGGATGTCCTCACCAATGCATGAGATCCATAATCACCATCTCTAGATCATGAATTTAGTTGTGCCACTTGTAGAAAGATGGAATGAACCTCATTGTACCACTTGAGAAGATCTCTACTTGGCCATCATGGGATAAAAATCTTGCATCAAAGGAAGGAGATTGACTTTATTGAATGAACCTATGAAGAAGACTTGGAGACCTTGGATAGATACCTTTCCTTCACCACTTGAATTATTATGCTTGCATAATCTTGGCCCTTCTTAATGTATCTTCATGTCTTGCAAAATGAGGGGATAAAACATCCTTTCATACTCATTTTGAGATTCAAATGTGGGCAGGATGACACATAAAATAAATGGGAAAGAAAGGAAGAAGGATCTTGACATCAGGCTCTGGGTCAAATCAAGAAAAACCCATAGGGGGTGCAGTCAAACTTTGACTTTATCCCAAGGTAAAAATACCTAGGGCATGGTGGAGACCCATCAAGAGATGTGGAAAATAAACTCAGAAAAAGGGACAAATGGGCATAATTGGTAGTCAAATATTGAAATCACCAAAATGGGGTCAATAAGCCCTAAAAGACATCTAATTATGGGTGATAACTTTTTAGGATGATACATTTATCCCCCAATTTAGTGGGAGTATGAAAAAAACTCATGCTCATGGTAAAGTATATTTGATGCAGAGGCATGATCTCATCAAGGCTCAGGAATAAGAAAAAATCAAGCCTCCAAGTGACTTAAGTTCTTATAAAATACAAAACCTAAGATGAGAGAGAGAGAGAGAGAGAGAGAGAGAGAGAGAGAGAGAGAGAGAGAGGGGAGCCATGAAAAANCCTAAGATGAGAGAGAGAGAGAGAGAGAGAGAGAGAGAGAGAGAGAGAGAGAGAGAGGTGATCCATGAAAAATAGAAGGTGAAGGGAAATTGAAATTCAATTCCACCTTCACAAGGCATGTACACAAAGTGGCTTAAAAGAGAGATTAGGCATGTGAAAAAGAATTTTCTTCTGCATGGATTAAAAAAAGGTGACCAAACATGTGGAAAAGCATTGTCTTCCACATGGATCAAAAGGAAAGATTTGTCATATGGAAAAACATTGTCTTCCACATGGATCAAAAGGAAACATCAAGCATGTGGAAAAGCACTATGTTCCACATGGATCAAAAGGAAAGATCAGACATGTGGAAAAGTGTTGTCTTCCACATGGATCAAAAGGAAAGATAAATAATGTGGAAAAGCATTGTCTTCCACATGGATCAAAAGGAAAAGATCAGTCATGTGGAAAAGCATTGTCTTCCACATGAATCAAAAGGAAAGATTAGGCATGTGGAAGAGCATTGTCTTCCACATGGATCGAAAGGAAAAGATCAGGCATGTGAAAAAGCATTATTTTCCACGGATCAAATGGAAAGACCAGGCATGTGGAAAATCATTGTCTTTCACATGGATCAAAAGGAAAAGCTAACATCGAACCATTGTGAGTGTGTGCAAAGTGAGTGAGGTGTATGCCCCCGCGTTAAAGTAATTGAAAGAACCTTAATGGGAGCAATAGATTTAATGGGTTGTACATGCATCCACCAGAGACATTTCCACTATAAAATGCCCCCAAGTAGGAACAAATCAAGGGGAATAAGCACATGAAAAAGAGAGATCATGGAAGGGGTTCTACTAACTTTGGGGTCAGTAGGCCATATGATAATTCATGTATATCAAAATTATGTCAAAACAACTGTCATCATCCACCAAAGGTAAGAGAACTACAAGAGAAATGGAAGAATGGCACTTAAGAGTCACAAAGAAGAGTCTTTTTGGGCATCATTACAGAGACCCCGAAAAGAGAAAGGTTTCTACCGCTTTGCATCATCACCAAGAAAAAAACACAAAGGAACATTGACAAACAATCACACATGCATGAAATAAAATGAAATGACATATAAAAGAAGAGAGATACAAATAGAAGAATGTTTACAACATTGAAATTCCTTTATCACCTTGCACTAATTGAGAAAAAAAGGGTCGTTTAAATAAATCTAAACAAAATAGAGAGTAAGCAACACAACACTGGGGAATAAAAACACTACAAACATGCAAACACAAAAAGGAATCCAATGCACAAGATAATCTATTCAAGCGTATCAAATGCCCCTCCCCCCCCCCCCCCCCCCCACCCCCGCAACTCGGTCTATAATATTTTGGGAAGGTGGGAAACTCACAAGAGGAGAAACATCAAGCATGAAAGATGGAACAATGACCTATTCCAAACAAGGACCATGTTGTAAAGATAGGTCATTGTGTTTGTCACCATGATTGATGGATAATTTCTGCGAAAACATGTTAGGAAACTCATGATCAAGATCTATAATCTCACAATCATCATAATCAATAACATCATGTGTTAGGTATAGAAATGTCATCATCAAGAGTATATTATTCATCTAAATTAATTGTAATAGAATCTAAGATACAATTTGAATTATCATGCTTGCACATTTTTCTTTTTCAAATCTACTGCCTCTTTAGGCTCAAGCATGGGTTGAGCAAGAAGAATGATAGAATCAGAGGGTGTATTAGGAGAATAAATGTTTTGAGAGGAATGTTGACAGGATCTAGCATGATGTGTATGATGATGGTAATGAGAATGATGGTTACACAAATTTTTACTAGAAATAGGTTAAGGTTCGGTATCAATGACAATAGGGAATTTTTCTTCTTTAGGGGGAAGAACTGGAGGATCCACACTAGGATGATGTATAGGATTTATGCAAGAAATTAGATGTATAGAAGGTGTAGGAAGAAGTATAGGAGAAGAGGACGAAAGAACCTTAGGATTTCTAAGTTCACAAATCTTTTGGATTTTATAGGTTTGATATGAATGGAAAATGTTATCTGGACAAGGTTGAGTTGGTTGAGGTATAGAAGGCCAAAAGAAATCCAAGTCAAGAGAATATCTCAGGACTAGAGGTTTGTAAGAATATGGTTAACTGTCATGATTTCTCCATTATGAGGGAATTTAATGAATTTATGAAGAGGAGATACCATGACTCTCATGGATACAAGCCAAGGAAGGCCAAGTTTGACTTGAAATTGATTCGAGGTTGGGATAATAGTAAAGGTAACATCTAAAGCTTTATTACCAACTTCAACGAGAAAGAATATGGAACCATGAGAAGGATAAAGGAAACCATTGCATGTTTGAATCATCACAGGGGAGTCATCATAAACATCATGCTGAAATTATATACTAAAAAGACGTTCTTCATTTATCACATTCACTATACAATTGGGATCAATGAGGACACCATGGGAAGGAATACCATTGATCTTCAAAACTATGTATAAAGGACCATCAAAAGGCTTGATTGTTTCAGCAAGATCAAAGGTAATGAAAGGATCAAGGTGTGGTTTGGATTGGACTTGTTCAACAAGACTAACAACATGACTAGGATCATCAGTTTCCATATGATACTCAACGGGTGTAGAAGATGGTGAAGGTTTGGTTCACTCAATAAAGTTGGTGGTATGAGATGACAAAGGATTAGTATAAATTTGTAAATTTTGGTTGGGAGGTGCTACAAATTTGTTTCCTTGATCAATGGCACCTTCAATAGATATAACATAGGAATCAATAAGGTATTGTATCTCATATTTCAAATGAAATTTTTTTTCAGTATCATGTCCAGATTGACGATGGTATTGGAAAAGGCTTTTTGGTCAAAGGAATAATTTGGAAAAGGTTTCAAAGGATCAATTGGTTTGGTAAGAGGAAGTGTTAAAATTTTATCATTAGTCAACTTCACCATCACATTATGCAAAGATTCAGAAAACTGTGTAAAATTATGAGATGGTTTAAAATAAGATGATAAAGGAGCCACACATTTGGATGTTGCTGCCACCTGTTTGTCAACATTGTTGGATGTGTTTATTTTTATGAAGCTCTTTTGTTTCTGAAATTTGTTGAAATTGTTGGAGGATACATCACTCTTATCAATAGGAGCCATTGGAGTGTCACTCACAAATTGAATCACTTGAATTTGATAATCATGAAGCATTGCACAAAGTTGAGTGAAGGAAGAGAATTAAGAAAGCATAACCTTATCACTAATATCTTTTTTTGTAAATTAGACATAAAAATGCATTGAACATCACTATCAGGCATAGGATAAGAAATTTGAGCATGCACATGCTTAAATATACCAATAAAATTAGTCAAATTTTCCTTAACACCTTGTTTACAATGAATTAAATTAGTTAAGGAGATTTGAGGACCAATATTATTTTAAAATTGTTCGATAAAAGCGTAAGCAAGATTGTGAAAATAATCAATGGAATAAGGATGTAATGAAAAAAACCATTGTAAGGCCTTATCTCTAAAGATCCTAGTAAACAACTTTGACATAAACCTTTGATCATGAGAGAATTCACTACACAATGTTTGGAATGTTTTGACACGAGTCAAAGGATCACCCTTGCCATTATAAGTCTCAAGATGAGGAATCTCCATGTAGTGTGGGATAACAACACAAATGATGTATAAATACAAAGGACTAGCAATGCCACATGTAGGAATGTTTAATTTTGATTACGTCAAGGAAGCAAGTTGTTGTTGCAAAGAGGACACAGTTTGAGCTAGATTGTTGATGGTTGGATCATTAGAATGAATGGTAGGAAGAGATGTATTGGAAGTTCTTGGCATATTGTTGGACATAATGGGAGTGGTGGGATATGAAAAGGGAAAACTATAATAAGTGTGCATGGTTGTAGGCAACGAAACACTTGGAATACTTGAAGAAAAAAGAGGATCATTAGGATTAGGAAGGCTCACATGAATAGAAGTAGAAATGGGAGGAATTGAAGTGGGAATAGGATTGGAAATTTCAACACTAGAATGAGGTTGAGTGTATCCTATCTCTTGAGTAGCTTCTTGAGTGAGCTTAACATTATTATGAAGAATATGTGATAAGGAAAAAAGGAAATCAATATCATGTTCACTATTTTGGATTTATTTCTTTAAACTACCAATCAAGGCTAAAGGTTCAGGATTAGATTGTTCTTAACTTAACCAATGTTCAAATTTTTCCATGTCCATGGAGATATTTTGGATTTTCTCAAGAGAAACTCTTAAGGCTTACTATTCATCATGAGAAGATTGGGAAGAATTGTTTTCAAGAGATGAGGGAAGTTCATTGTTATGCATGTTGGTCTCACCAAGATTCAGAAAGAGAGAAGGCTCGAGATTAAAGCAACCTATATGCCTATGAATTCTCCTAACCAGAATACTATATGAAGGACTCAAATTAAAAATTATCATGAAGGAAATTAATGAAAGGGAAATGAAAAAGATGTGTGATTAAAACTAGGAGATCTAATATTAGATAAAACACAATAGTAATGTAGATCTACCCCAATTTTAATATTAAAACAATTAATGTGTTGTTTGATTAAGGAGATATCCAAATGCATAAATTGTAGCACTATGATGTGAACACATACAACCAAGATCTAGATATCAAATTCATAAATAATTCACACAAAAGAGGCATCCAATAATCACATCAAAAGAAGGTATGATGCATCAGGTCCACCAAAATGTATAGGGGCGAACTCAAGCATATAATGTAAAGATCATCCAAATATCAAATCAAAAGGTAATATGCATGAAAGTGACGGGTTAACCAAAATGTATAGGGGAAATGGTGAGCAATGGTAAGGTAGAGATCACTCACCAAAATCTCTGTTATAACATTGTGGGAAATAAACAAACCTATCCTCTTTGTATCCAAGCTTGATTAACATAACCCAAGATGAAGGGATGCAAATGCAAAACCTAGATGCAAAGGGAGGAAGATAAGGCCTATTTCTACTATTAAGGAATTGATGGATTTGACTAATTGATTAATGAACAAGTACAAATCTGGAAAGTAACTAAGGATTACTATTGCAATGATAAATCTGAAAGTAAATGCAAGATTTAAGAAATATTTGTGCACCTTGAAATGAATTAGGAGGTTATGAGCCATGAAACTACAATTTCCATCCACCGGGAGGTCACAGAATGAAACCGCTTTGGATCTGGGACCCTAGCACCTATAACTCCCGACTGGGAAATCTTGAGCTTCTAAGAAAAAATTCAACTTTTTAGGTACAAGTCAAGATTTTACTGCACCCCTTTATTGGTGACTATGTACTTTCTGATTCCAATCTTTGAGATGACCCCAAAAATTTCCCGAATCCAGCTCTGTAGATCCTGAAACATATTCCTACACACAAAAAATGGGAAATTGTTTGTGGAAAGGGGGGCTTGCCTTGGTCAAGCCCTAATTTAGGAATTAACCTTGAAATTGATAAGTAAATGTGTATCTTAAAAGTAAAGGAAGACAAATGTTTGATTCACCTTGTATAAAACCCTCATGAACGGATGTAGAAATAACACAAATTCATGAAGATGCTTGCATTTGAACTTTGAATGGAGATGTAGGAAGATAAAGGATGTCCTCACCAATGCATGAAATCCATAATCACCATCTCTAGATCATGAATATAGTTATGCCACTTGAAGAAGGATGGAATGAACCTACTTGCACCACTTGAGAAGCTCTCTACTTGGCCATCATGGGAGAGAAATCTTGCATCAAAGGAAGGAGATTGAATTGCTTGAATGGATCTATTAAGAAGACTTGGAGAACTTGGATAGATGCCTTGCCTTCACCACTTGAATGCCTCAATTCTTATGCTTGCATAATATTGTCCCTTCTTAATGTATCTTCATGTGTTGAAAAATGAGGGGGTAGAGCATCATTTTATACTCATTTTGAGATTCAAATGTGGGGAGACTGACATAGAAAAGAAATGGGAAAGATATAGGAAGAAGGGTTTTGACATTGCGCTCTGGGCCTAATCAAGACAAACCCGTAGGGGGTGAAGTTGAAGTTAGACCTCACCCTTGGGGTGCAGTCAAAATTTAACTGTACCCCTAGGTAAAAATGCCTAGGGCAGGGTGGAGATCCATCAAGAGATGTGAAAAAGAAGTCGAGAAAAAGGGAGAAATAGGCATAACCGATAGTTGGATCTCAAAATCACCAAAATGGGGTCAAAATGACCTAAAATACATCCAATTATGGGTACTAACATTTTAGGATGATACAATGGGATATTCATAAGACTAAGTATAGTTATGATAGCTTTTATGATAGTGTTTATAAGATTGATAATAGATTTGTTAGCATAGATGGTAAGATCTATACTATTTGCTTCATTGCTTTGTCTATATATGATTTTTTATATTATTAAGTGTTGTTAATGTGATTTTGGTTTTATTTAGACTGTTAGCCTTCTTGGTTGGTTGTAAAGGGACAACACCCTAGTTTTTATTGCTTATAATATCATAAACTAAGACTTCTACAAAAACTCTTGCAAATTAATATAACTTGACATGCAAATATAACCCATTGATAAACTAGTTGGGAAAATACCTTAGCCACACCAATAGAATCTAAGACATTGATTTGACAAAGAGACGTCCCTTCCTAAGTACACAGTAGAATAATCTAATATATGATGTTGTTAGACCATAAATGTGGATCATAGATCCAAGTATTTCCTTCCATATTTACACTTGTTACTTAGCTACTATGAGATTTAATATTATTACTCCCAACTATACCTATTTACTCTAATTCTATTTGTGCTTATTTAATTGTAGGTATTCAATTAGCTCAGGTTAACCAAAAATGAATTTTTTTTTTCCTTCATAGTTTTTGTGAACCCAATTGATCTTGCATGAAACAATATTCACTCTAGGGTTTTGTATGAAATATGTGATGACATTAAGTTTTTCCAGTAGTATACTTAAAGGAAAAAACATGATAAAGGTCATTGGTATAAGCATAACTAGTGGACAACAAGCATACTCGATAGGACAAAATGTCTAACGTGAAAATGCTAAGTATAGAATTTACCAACGACAAGCATAACTGATGGTACTATTTTGAGAACATCACCGATGGAGTAGAAAAGACATACCTGACGAACAGTTCAAGTAAGGAACACTGACGAAGAATAAAACTAACAGACTGACAGAGAAACCTGACCATCAGAACTGACAGTCAGTTAGAGAACCCGCAAAAAGTGGATCTGACTTTACACGTCAGATAAAGCAATGTAATTCTATTTAAAGAATTTTTATTTTTTTTAATACATACTTGAGGGTCAATAAATAATATTGTAAATGTTTTAAAGCATCCTAATGGATCTAAAACATATCTAACTAAAGATCAAGGTCAAGTTGTAAAACTTGGATATAGAGTTAATTTGAAAAGCGCGAATCAAGAATAGAGCTAGAAACTAGTATAAATAGATGTTCCATCACTTGTAATTAAGAGAGATAGATAATCATTTGAAAAATGATAGTAGCCATGGAGAGAATCTAAGCTGAAGAAGAGAATTCATGCAAAGTTCAGAAACATATCACAACAGTTATCAAGAACACAGGAAGGCTACCGACGAGCAAAGACAAGGTATTACTCAATCACTCAAGGTGATTATACATACATTGTAAGCTATACAGGATCTATTATAAGAAATTAGAGATTTCATTTACTATCAGATCAAAATTTATATTTTTGTTGCATTCTAACAAGTGCATCACAATAGAAATCCTTTTGTAGAAGGTGGACTTAACAGTTCTTTGATAAATCTCTTAACAGAGTGCACACCTAACGGTGTGTAAAAGCTTCAAACAAAGTAGAGCCTAACAGGTCTTCACTCCAATAATCCTAACATGGTAGATCATCAAAAGTGATCAATTGTAAGCCTTTACCGACTCCCTTCTTATCTGCAGATAGTGAAGTTTTGTGGGTAGACATCCCCACCACAGTTTTTACTTCCTAACATGAGTTTTCTGTGATATCATATCATGTGTTATGTGTTATTTTTTTTCATGAATGTTTCTTGAATGTTTATACATGTAAAGAACTTATATTATGATTACACATACATAAGAAAAGATGAATAGATAGATAAATATATACAAATCTGATGACACAAAGGTTAATGGGCCAATCACATAAAAAGTTTTAGAGGTATTGATTCACCCCTCCCCTCTCAGTACATCATTCCAATAATTACAACAATTGGTATCAGAGCTAAGTATCTTTCTTGGAAAGCTTAAAGAATTAAGAGAAAAGATCCACACAATGGAAAAGTACAGACTGGACAAGACTATTGAGAATGAGCAGTTGCAAATTCAGATTTACTATGAGTAGTATAAAGAGGCGAGAGTAAGCATGAGAAATTTTCTTGATGAAAGAAAGATCATGGAAACTAGGCTTAATGAAAAATATTATCAAGAAGAGGAGATCCCAGATTACTTCAACTATGCTGAATCATCAATGAACAAAACTTCAGACACATTAGTAGAAGAGATCACAAGTCTACAAGAAGTCAGTCTACATCTGACAGAGCAAATAAAGATGCTGTAAATCGGTCAAGAGACTCAGATGGTAAAAATGTTTGATGTCATGAATGATTCAAGAAAAGATGAATCAGAGAGAACATTGGCTATTGATGATAGGAGGAAAATAATAGAGAAGATACAAGAAAAAGAATCAGAGATTCAAAGACTTACTGAGCATCACCATGATATTACCAACCAGATTATTCTTATGAGTCATTGAAAGAATACAGATCATCGGTGAGATAAGGGAAGAAAATGAGAAACTAAAGCATGAAGTCAGAATTGAGAATCAACACAATGAATTGATCAAGAAAGTTGAAGATAGCAATAAAAGAATGGATGATTTCCTTGACGGTCAAAGAAGAGTCAAAAACTACACATGAATAGGGTACATCAACAATGGAGAGTCATCTAAATAATCAGATCAAAAAAATGTGTATGCATCTCCAAAAACCAAGAAGTTGTCATGCAATCACTGTGGAAAACTAGGCCACACCTCAAACATTTTCAAAAACAAAATGAAAGGTATTCCTCAATCACAATCTACTTTCATTGGTAATTGTTATAAATGTCACAAGCAACGACACAAGGCATATGAATGCAGATCCATGGTAACAAATCTAAATAAGGAAACCTATATGGACAAGTACTGTCCTACTTGCAAAATGAATGAACATACATATCAGGAATGCTAGAAAAAGAATAAGAAAGCATGGACACCAAAAGAACCTGATAATGGCTACAAACCAACAAGAGTAGGTAGCTCATATGTTTGGTACTATAACACATGGTTAAATTGCACAACATGTGGAAGGTATGGTCATATATCTTCTAACTACATGATAAAATGGACTAGAAAATCAAGAGGATGGTTCAATCTAGGAATGACATGTTTACATTGTCATAAGGTTGGACATGTGATAAAATATTGCAAAGACCGACTGACAGATACAAGTACTTATCCCAATGGAAATACCATTGATGACATCAAGAAGATGAGAAACAAGATATGGGTAAAAGCCACAAACACTGAAGGTGCTGGAACAAGCAATGCAAATGATGACACCCCATCCAATGGATCTGGTGGCATCACCACATCCAACTAAATTGCACAAGTAAGTATGGAACTGCATTATGAAAAGTTATATTATGCATCGGTTCCATTACATATTGATCATATAGATAAATCAGCATTATTGAAGATGCACTATATTGTCACTTATAAATGTTATTGAAAAAAAACCATCATTTATTGGGTACAAATCTGCATCGGTGAACACACACAGAAAAGTTAGCACTACTTACCAGAATGTATTGGTCATTACACAAAAGCCAAGTCGCTAAGTGTAAATCGACGGACATCGGTGATCCTTGAGGCGATGAAAGCTATCTTCACCACTTTACTGACAATCATCAGTGAAGTCACCAAAGATGCTAGCAACCCTGATACTTTGCGTCTACACCAAAGATGTTATTTATGCCTCAACTGACAAACTCAGTCTTTGTATACCAATGAGTTAGTGAGCATTAATGACAACTTAGGGCACAAACATTATAAAAGTCTGACGTCTGAACTCATTTTGCACCCACAATTTTTGAGCAACCAAGAGAGCCAAGTAGAGCGATTGAAGAGAAAATTGAAGAGAGACCTTAGCAAGATTTAACACCACTCAGAGGGTTCACAGGAAATCACAGAGATTCAGTAAGTACCTGCATTCACCGACCGCACTGTTTAATTTATGGAAAAACCCTAAATTTATGAAACGCGATGGCATCTACTTCAAGAGTTGAAAAATTGAAAGAAGATAAGATGAAAATGATTAATCTTATCAACAAAGGCACTCGTGTTGAATCAAAATACAAGATACACCCAGAAATCACATCACAACCTGATGATTCCAGAGCATTCTCTAGAATCCCACCTAGGGTTTTGTTGGTAGAGGATGTAAGGTCCTATATACATTGCAAGGTCTCAGAATTGGGAGATCTAGACCTAGATAATGGCTACAGGGCACTCTGTGATGAAGCTGGAAACCTGAAAGAAGAGCACAAGCATCTGGAAGTGAAAGGACTCAGGAATGCATTACAATTTCCCAGAGTTTTCAAAATAGAATGGATAAAGATAGTTCTCAGCAGAATGTGTAACCAGACTTTATGGCTTAATAAGCCAAAATGAATAATAAAGGATGTTATTCATGCAGTTATTGGATATCCTAAAACCGAAAAACCACAAGCTCACAAGCACCCATCCTTGAAGGAAGTAGAAAAGCTAACTGGTGCAAAATCAAACAAAAGAGATCTCAAGGTCAACATGATCACCGATGAAGAACTCGATTTTGGTGCATGTGTGGTAGGATACAAAATCTTCCAGGCAAGCAGAATGAATAGCATAGCAAGCACTGCTATGAGCACAACATACAAGATCATCAAACAAGGAAAGAAGATGGATCTTGCAGAGATCCTGTTGAATCAACTTGAGGAGAACATGAACACCATAAGATCTTCAAGAAAAAACACTTGTAAGTTTGGTTCCCTCATTATGTGCATATTCTTTTAATTTGAAGAATACTTTCCTTCCATAGGAAAAGTAGTATGGGATACAAACAGACCTGTAACCATACAGATATGTGAGCATATAGAGTCACTAGGAACATATTTTGATGATATAATGAATGAGTATTTCAAAAGCATCAAGGAAATGCTGCAAGCTAGGACAAGGATACCTGAAAGTTTGATAGAAGAACACAAAGAGGACATATGTTTTATGGTAGATATTGATTTTACTTATATCCAAGTAGTAGCACCTAGGAAGTCCTGGCTTTCATATTTAGAGTATGAGATCAAATCAGGACAAGCCAATGAGTGCATCAAGGCACTACTGAATGAACCAATTGACAACAAACAAGCAAGATTTGGCACCTATGAGGAAGCCAAAAAAAAGATCAAGACATATCTTGTTGTCAAGAAGATTGTAAACAAGAAGGACAAGATGGTTAAAAACTTAACCAAGAAGTTTACAATTACTGAAGAAGGTGAAGAGGAAACATAAGGTAAGGAGAAATAAACCAAAGGACAGCTACCTATTGGTAAAGAAGTAGAAGAGAATGACTTAGAGGATACACAGTCAGATTCTCCACCTCCTACACCCAAGAAAGTAAGAACAATAGTCGCTTCAAGGACAAGAAGCCAGACTGCAAAAGAATCAACTCCTTCACCATTACAGAAAGGAAAAGTGAGGATATATAAGAGAAAACCAGCTCCTCCAAAATAAAAATAGACCAAAAGAAGGAAAATGACTAGAACTCAAGAAGATCTAGAAGAATCAGCTATGGATGAAGCTGATATAGAAAAACAAAAGGAAATTGAACCTTTGGTCCCTACAACAATTGAGAAAATATGCAAGAATATTTCAGAATCCCAATCTATTTCTGATCCTAACATTAGGAAATGGTTAAAATTTAGTACAGAGGAACAAAATAATATTGAAGAAGCAATAATTGCTAAAATGTGCAAACATCATTATGTTCCACTACAATTCTCAAAATATGACGTTCCCAAAGAACTATCAGAGAGATTGTCAACCAGATGGACATTTGCACTACATCAAGAAAAGGAAATAAGAGAAAGAGTACTTGTTACTCTTATGCCTTTTGATTCAAAGAAGGAAGCAATTACTGAGATGAAGAAGAAGTATGAAAATGAGTTCTCACCAAAAATGAGAGCATATGAATTTCTCAAAAGGAAGCTAATTGATCTTGATCAAAATAGCATTAAGAAGTGGTGCAAGATACTCAAAAATCCCACTAAGGGAGCTAGACCAGAGAAGAAAAAAATCATCATTAAAGATATACAAGATGACTCATCTATGGAATTGGACAAAGAAGAGAGTGATCCAATAGGCCCCAAACATACTGACATTGTAGATGTAGTATGGCCAGACACTACTCTTGACAACACTCAAAGTGAGGAGAGTCAAAATCCACCAAGTCCAATTCACATCGACTAGAGTAAAGAAAAAGAAGCTACCAAAGAAGACTTGACAATAAAAGGTAACTTAACTGATGATATCAATGATGAATCATGGTTAGATAACATTGTCAATGACATTACAGGAAAAGACCCTACAAAATAAGTGCAAAATGATGAAGATATCAATGTTGCATAGGGAAATACCAACGGACAGGATTCAACTATTAACACTACAGAAGTCAATACACCGACAAATATGAACATAATAATCGATGCTATTGATATTGAATCAAGTCAGGAGAAATCATCTAATAAATATGATGATATACCCAAGGACATGGGTAATGATGAAAATAAAGATGCATCAAATATTCAAAAGGATACAAATACAACGATGAAAAATGCAACTGACACTCAGCAAGAAGTGTCTACTGAAAAAGACAAAGGAGGAGATAACAAAATAGATGAAACATTGAGAAAGGATGAAGAGAAAGAAAAGAGTGAAGAAGTCAATAAAAATGAAAGCATGAAACAAAAAGATGATAAATCTGTTGATACACCCAAGGCCAATGAGGAGACGTCTTCACAAAACCAGCCGGTGGACTCAAAATAGAAACAACAAGACGCTTCATCTTCTCGACCCTCACCTACCAAATTAATCCAATCTCAAGGTTTACAAATGGTAGTACACCAATCTATCTCCCAACCAAAGAAGAAAAAGAAAAAGGTATTATAGAAAGATATCTTGGCTATCAAACTTGATGAGGTAATAGAAATACCCAAGTGGGATGTATCTACTTTAGATACTGAAACACTTCAAAAGTTTGGAGTGATGTGCCAGAGAAAGGCAATACAAGACAAGATGAGAAAGGCACATAGGGAAGCCCAAGCACTCTATCAAGCAAGGGACATTCTACATCAACTTGTTCCAAATGTCAAACTTGAAGATAACATATTAGTCATGGAACAAATAGTAGTTCTTACCAACACCATTACAAATCAGAATGTAGATGTAGAGAAGGCAATGGAAGAACATGCAGAGATGAAGTATCAACACAAACTAGTTGAGAAGATCAGCCAAGAAGTGGTAGAGAACAAGGTAAAGCTATATGAACTAGCAAGTGAATTAGAACCTATGATTACTAAATTTGTTACCTTAGTTCAAAAATTATGCACATTAGAAAATTTCACTAAAGAAAATAGTGAAAAGCTGTCACAATTAGATTCAGATCTAACAGCTAGTGCACTGAGTTTAACCTCTGATGCAAACAAAATGAAGCTGCATCATGAAAATATTATAGAGGTAAATAGATCAAGACAAGAAATATGGGATGCAGAGACTCGATTTAGAAATGAGGTTACAGAGCTTCAAGCTCACATTTTTCCAAACCTCACCACTCTGCAACAACATATTACAGATGCAAGAAATCTGATCTCGACCCCAGAGATGTTTTTGGTAGACACTATATATGACATGCATGTGAGGATATCACTTGAGCATATGGCTCTTGAGAATATAAAGGAGAAATGGGAGAAAATGATGGAGGAAATCAAACCCTCACACTCTCACATTTTTGAAAAAATGTAAGTACCTTTGCCCTCATTATCAAAAAAGGAGGAATGTATACATATATACAATGTATTTAGTAGAAAAAGGAGGAATATATACATATGTACAAAATACTATATGAGGATATGTATAATGTGTGTACAAAAAAGATAGATATGTATATAAACTGACACTTACCAACATATGCATAGGGGGAGTCATTTCATGACTAAGGAAGAAGTATACACAGGTGTACATACTAATGCATCAAGTATGTTGCACATATCAATTTTTGATACTAATGTCAAAGGGGGAGATTGATGACATTAAGTTTGTCCATTAGTATACTTAAAGGGAAAAACATGATAAAGGTCATTGGTATAAGCATAACCGGTGGACAACAAGCATACCCGACAAGACAAAATGTCTAACGTGAAAATGCTAAGTATAGAATTTACCGACAACAAGCATAATCGACAATACAGTTTTGAGAACATCGCCGACAAAGCAGAAAAGGCATACCTGAAAAATAATTCAAGTAAGGAACACCGACAGAGAAGAAAACTGACAGATTGACAGAGAAACCCGACCATTAGAACCGATAGTCAGTTAGAGAACCCGCAAAAAGTGGATCTAACTTTACACGTCAGATAAAGCAATGTAATTCTATTTATAGAGTTTTTATTTGTTTTAAATACTTACTTGAGGGTCAAGCAAGCATATTGTAAATGTTTTAAAGCATCCTAACAGATCTAAAACATATCTAACTAAAGATCAAGGTCAAGTTGTAAACCTTGGATCTAGAGTTAATTTGAAAAGCGTGAATCCAGAATAGAGCTAGAAACTAGTATAAATAGATGTTCCATCACTTGTAATAAAGAGAGACAGATAATCATTTGAAAAATGATAGTAGCCATGGAGAGCATCCAAGCTGAAGAAGAGAATTCATGCAAAGTTTAGAAATAGATCACAACAGTTATCAAGAACACAGGAAGGCTACCGACGAGTAGAGACAAGGTATTACTCAATCACTCAAGGTGATTATATATACATTGTAAGCTATAAAGGATTTGTTATCAGCAATTAGAGATTGCATTTACTATCAGATCAACATTTATATTGTAGTTGCATTCTAACAAGTGCATCACAACAAAAATCCTTTTGTAGAAGGCGAACTTAACAGTTCTTTGATAGATCTCTTAACAAAGTGCACAACTAACAGTGTTGTAAAATATTCAAATGAAGTAGATCCTAGCAGGTCTCCACTCCAATACTCCTAGCAGGGTAGATCATCAGAAGTGATCAATTGTAAGCCTTTACCGGCTCCCTTCTTATTTACAGATAGTGAAGTTTTGTGGGTAGACATCCCCACCGTAGTTTTTACTTCCTAACAAGAGTTTACTACAATATCATATCATGTGTTATGTGTTATTTGTTTTCATGAATGTTTCTTAAATTTTTATACATGTAAAGAACTTATATTATGATTACACGTACATATGCAAAGATGAACATATAGATAGGTATATACAAATCTGATGACACAAAGGTTAATGGGCCAATCACATAAAAAGTTTTAGAGGTACTGATTCACCCCTCCCCTCTCAGTACATCATTCCAATAATTCCAACAATATGCATCTTTAGATCTACACTTTTTTATATTTATATATTAATTTCATATTTGCAACTCCTTAATTATTTTTTGGGTCAACAATTACTTTTGATTGTTATATATTTTAAATTAGTTTTTTTTTAACCTTATTTAGATGCTCTTTTAACCTATCCTACCCACCCTTGTCTATCACATTAGTATTTGAATTTGAGATTTGATATGTCACTAAAATATCTAGTTTATTAATACGAAAGTGTGATTTTAAGCTTTATTTTCATATCATTTATTTTTTGCATGAGCTACTTGGGATTGTAGCCTTCCACTATGAAGCAGTTCTTATCTAACCCTTGGCATGGCCTAGACCAAGAAAAATGATTTTAATTCTAATTATGATAAAATAATAATTACATGATAATGATGCTCTTGTGAACACTAAAGATTTAACTAATGAGTTGGCTAATGTGGCTAGTGTATAAAATCCTAAAAAACTAATGGATATGTATGATAATTTATTTAAAAGTAGTTCATATGTATTAGAGAATTTTCAAGAGGTATAGATACCAAACATAGATCATCTATAGTGACTAGTGTACCTACTAGTGCTTCAAGTTGAGTATATTTATAGGGGTGTTTTCTAATTAGGGTTAAATATTCTATAGAAAACATTCTAACAAAAATGCATCCTCAAGTATTTAGCCCATTAAAATATAATATGAACCACTTTCATTCACAATTAAAAGAAAAATAAATAAATTATATGAGCCTCTACAAGTACACTAAAAATTGAAGAGTGTTATATTAGACATGGATTTGCGACTCTTGCCAAATTGGGAAATCAGTTGATTGGTGTGAATATATAGTAAGTAAATAACTATTTTAGTAATGTTTATATTTGGTATTGGATTGCGGGTTCAATATGTTTGTATAATGTTTTATGTTTGGAATTGAGATGATAGTAGCTACTACTCTCAATAGATTAGATTTATTTTTGGGTTCAATAAATGAAAATAATATGTATAGAAATGTTTTGGAAATATATGCTTTATTGTCATTATCTGGTTCTCATTAATGTCAAACATTGTGTTCTAGAGGTGTTTTCTCAAACATTGTGGTCTGAATGAATATGTTTAGGCATATCTAGTGGTCCAGATAAGTTCATAAGAAGGAACTTGGTCTGGAAGATGTAAGGTTGTGTGTTGGACATGATAGTGCTATAGAATAGTGGAAGAAAAGTATGTATTATGGAGATCATGTGATAATGATGTTTTTTAGTGCTTTAGTGTCATATTCCTAGGTCCAGGATTCATTGGTTTGGTAACAAAGATATACAATTGAAGATGAAAATTATTATAGTTGTGTTTTTTGGAAGGTTTCCACTCTGAAAATAAAGGTTAAAAATGTGCATATGAGGTTTGCATTATATTCAGGCTTTGGTCTTGGTTTTGGTATTTCCTAGTGATCAAAAAATAGTTCCTGGTGATTTTTAAACAATCTTACCAAGTGATGTGGTTGTGATCACATTGTGTTTTGATCCAAAAATGTGTTGTGATGTCTTCTAAAGTAGAGTTTGCATCTCATCGTATTGTGTGAAGGTCTTGTGATAGATGAAAAATGATGTGGTTCTTTGGACAATGTGATGTTACACATTTGAGATGTCCATGGAAGTTGTTTTGGTAATTATGGATCTGGTATTAGGCTATGTGCAACATGTTTTTTTTCCCCTCCCTCTCTTGGAGTGGATTGTGCTTCATGTTTTTGGTCTAGGTATTGTATTTAATGTTTATCTCTTATCCAGATGGAGCTTGATGATTTTGGTTTGAGTATTTTATTTAATGGTTTATCTCTTATCCAGATGGGTTCATGTTATATGTGACCTATGCTTTGGTCTGGATGCTCTTGGCATGGACCTTATTGTAATTTGTTGTTGACATGACCAACTTGTAATTTTCTTTTTCTTTTCTTTTGGCATGGTTGACATTGTTTTAATCCTAATTAGATATCTTTTATATAAGTATAGTGTGTTCTTTCTCAAATGTAAGTAAGTAGTGTGAGTGAGAAAGTAAAGATCTATGAGAAGAGTTTCAGAAGAGTAAAGTTCTATTTATGAAGCTGTTATTTTGTGACTATGGAAATGAAGTAAAGGCATAAACAGTGTGTTGTTGAGGTTGACATATTTATGCAAATTAGATAAACTACAAGAAAAATTTCTCTTTATTAATTATGGAGAGTTTGATGTACCTTATCCCTAGGATAGTGAGTCTTGGGTGCACAAGTTCTCTTTTGTATCTTGCTACTTTGGCAATGAGCCTTTGTTTGCAAGTCTAGAGAAGTGAGCTCCTATATATATTTGGCAGTGAGCCTTTGTTTGCAAGTTCAGAACAATGAGATCCTACTATATTTGTAATCATATTATATATTTAGTGATTTATCTTTGTGATAAAGTGTTCATCATGGTTTTTCCTAGTTTGGGTTTTCCACGCATAAAAATCTTGGTGTTGATGTGTTTTTTTTTTCTTTCATTGTTTTCTTAATAAGTTGTGTGGTGGATATCATTGATTGTTGATCTCTTAAGTAATATTTTTGGTTTATACTTATCCACCCCCCTCTTAGCATTTGGTGTGTGTTCAACAATTGGTATCAAAGAAGGGCTCCTCTTGAAAAAAACTTAACCGCTTGAGGTTGATTCAGAGTCTTGAACACCATGTTTAAAGGAGAATTAAATGATATAGATGATCATAGTGACTAGGATGTAGATATCAATATGGATCATCAGTTGAGGACTACTTTGGCTGAGCTGGATAAAACTAAATTCAACTTGAAGAAGGATAAAGATAAGATTATGTTTGAAAGAACACTTTTGGAAGATGAAAAGAAGGAAATAGAAGATATTAATGAAAAGTTGAGCGGCCAGACCGATGAATTCTCTAGACTAAAAAATGAGTTAAAAGAAGCCAAAGGACAAATTGAAAAAAGGGTTAAATCTAGAATATGAAAGTAAATTAATTAATACAAAGCTTGATGAGAAAAATAAGGAGTGTGAAAATCTAAAAATTGAAGTTGAGAAACTCAAAATGGAACTTAGAAAATTAAAAGATGGGAAGAACATAGTGGATTCTGCATTTTTGAAGAGCCTTGAGGAAAAAAAGAATGAATTAGAAAAATAATTAAAAAAAAAAAAGTATTTGGTAGATCAAATGCATTCAAAAGACAAAAAGGGGTTGTTGAATTGGAGACCTCCTCCTATTAATTCCAAGTATTCATATTTTAATGGAGTTTTTTTTTCTTGCAATAGATTAGGGAACATAGCTAATGAATGTACAAGTCAGAAAATGAGTTCTACTTTTAATGGAAGATTCTATCATTGTAATAAGTTTGGACATAAGGAAATCCAGTGCAAAATTAGAATGAATATGGATAGGATTGATAAGAAATTTAATGGATATTGTTGTGGTTGCAATGGATATGGATACAGAAAGGTTGATTGTAGAATAAATAACAATATCAAGAAGAATGGAACTACAAGAATGAAAGAAGGATTGTATGATTTGTTATAACTATAATTTTTCAAGACATATAGAAAGGTTTTTCAAGAGTGTGGATCAAAAGAATGATTTTTCAATGGTTTCTGAAGGCTCAAACGGAAAGAACAAGCCATTATTGATGAAGAGAATAGAACATTCTTCCAAAGGTGGCTTGACATCCATATTGTTTGTTGTTCCCTCTTTTGATAAATGAGTTGTACTACAAGGTCTTAGGGGGATTTTTCATGCAAATCAGTTCCCCCCCTCTTGGTTGGGTGTTGGGAATCTCCTCTGAATGACAATAATGTTGGAAGGATTTTTTGGAGTAAGACTTATGTTTTGTGGTTTGGAAAAGTGACAATATGATTCGATAAACAATGTATCAACTTTTTGGTGTTGTCAATGATGATATATATTTGGTCGTTTACATTCATTTGTGCAATTTTGATTTAGATATTTCAAGAGTGAAATACTAGAGCGATAGAGTAAAAAAGAGATTGTAAGTTAGAGATGGAAAAACTGGTAAGTGTAAATGATGAACCCAAACCTTCTCATAATAAGAATTCATTTTTTTCATCTGGTAACGATTCAAATGGTTCCTTTTCTAAGATTGATGAAAGACTTATTTATAAGGAAGATGGTTGTCAATATATTCATGTCAATTTAGAAGAGTACGATCATGAAACACTAGAAGTTCTAAAAAAATTAGCTAGTTAAATGTTTGTAATTTAAGAATACTTATGCAGGATTAGGAATACTTTAAGAATACTTATGTAGGATTAAGAATACTTATGCAGGATTAAGAATACTTATATAGGATTAGGAATACTATAAAATTCAATGCCTAATCCTAGGCATAGAGTCATATACAAGACCTTAGAAAGATTCCAGTTGCATATCCATTTATTCTATAGGTATTTGCATATTAATGCCTTACATTAATAAGCTATTATACACAATCACAAAGCTCTGCTTTAGAAATCCACATCATGAATTTGATGTCACTAACACCTGCTCAAATTTATTTAACTTCCTCCTTGAAGAAGACTAAAAATAGGTATAACACACTCAAGAAGATCAAGTGGACAGGCTCATAAATCCTTGATATATTTTGCCCATATAACAATGAACACAAAGAGGAGATAAATTCATGGGAAAACTAATAATACCTTACATTATTGCTGGCTGTATGCATTTGAAAGTAAGTGTCTACACATCCAACCCAAAAAACCAAGAAACACACTAAACTATTAAAAGCTTATAAAAAACACTTCAAAATTCTGGAACCTCTCCTTGGAAACCCCTCTTGGAGCCAAAAACTAGAACCAGGAGTGGAAAACATGAAACCCCTAAACAATGAAGAAGAAGGAATAATATAGAAGGAAAGACAATCAAATTTCTCTTAAATTCAACACCTGTCCTCCCTCCATAACCTCTCTGCAAATATCTTCTCATCTTCCAATCCCGAAATCTGCTCACTTCAACTGTCTTTGAGCTACTTTGAAAATATCTCCTATCTTCAAAGAACTGAAAATCTGATTTAATTTTCATGCATCCTCTTGACAAATTTTATTCATTTGATGCTCTTTCACTTGGAAATCTGGAGAATCTCCCGTGGATGTTCTTTATATTTGCAAAATAACATTGCTCTATTTTGTGCACACTTAATTTACAACTATGTAGATTCAATACTATTTAATACATTTTCAATAGTCTACTCTTTAATTCTTATTTCTGCACATTATTAATCTTCATCTCTACATTTTAATTCCTTTTTTTGCACATACATCACCAGATTGCACCACTTGGCACCTCTTGAATGGTCTGCAAATCCACCTCAGTGCTTGCATCATTTTCCTCATCCTCTCTGCCTAGGCCCACCACCTATCGGGGTGCCACATGTCAGCTGGGCGCAATGCCTCAATGGTTAACTTCTGTGACCTTTAGGTCTGAGGTATCATGCCCACCATTGATCTCTCTGCCTTGAGATCTACACCCATCTGAATCTCCTTTTATGTGTCTTCACCACATCATCCTCCACCTTATGCACCCCACTATCAGCCATGCCACATGTCACACAAGCGTAATGGCTCAATTGGTAACCTTCTTGCATCTTTGGGCTCAATCCATTGCGTTAGCTATTAAACTGATCGCCTCAGGATCTATGCACATCCGATGGATCCACCATGACATCATTTCCCCCTTACTTCATACGTGGGGACCATTAAAATCAACACCACCTCCACCCAGGCGCGGTCACCAATGACCTCTTTCCTTTTCACTTCATATTACATTATAAGTGTTTTACCTTATAAACACTTTTATATTCCCTTTTTTGGTCAATGTGGGATAAATCCCCAATATGTTTTAATGTTTCCTTGCATGCGCACTTGCAAAATATGGTTTACCTTTACCTCCTCTAGCCAAGCGACACTCACCAACTTCCCAAGCATCTGCACTCACCAAAATCCCTCTAGCTCTTCACTTCACATAACAGTGTGAGTGTTTTCACATATAAATACTTTTAAATTTTAATCCACAATGCATGTGCGATATATATTTTCCATAGTTTTACACACAAACTTTCCTTTCTTATGTTTCCATCGCTATTTTAATGAAGAATTTTCCCATTTACAGCTGCGTGTATCTGCTTGGAACATTTTCCCATGCCACTGTGCAACCCAAGGGATGTCCACACCATTCACATCCTTTCCTTTGAACTACTGCATAGGTCCTCTACCTTTTAACTACTATGCATGTCTTCTTTCATCTTGCACACCTCTGGTGGGAGACCACGCAGCCTCCCTCTAAGCATTTTCAAACCAAAACAAAGAAAAATATACTAAACTACTTTGTGCGTAGGGAGAGCGGTTTGAAGGTTTTGGAGCTTGGCATGACACCTGGAGATTTGCATGTGCTTGAATGTTTTCCAAACAAAATTTCAACAATCCTTGCACAACCCTTTGTTTGGAAGTTTTAAAACCTTGTATCAAATCTCCTTTCAAACTCCAGTGCAACATTATGTTTCACCATGCCATGCACTTTGCTTGGAGTTTTAAGTGTTTGTTGTTGTCCCTCACCATGGCACACAACCTGTAGGGCACTGCAAAGGTTGTAGAACTTGGCATTACACCCGATAATAACATTTACTTTAAGTTTTCTAAATCCTCCTACCAAATCACACGCGTAACCCCTTTGTCTCTTGCGCAACACCTTTCTTTCATTTTGTCTAGCAGTTCACATGCCTTGCACAGGCCTGAAGGATGTTGTAAAGGTTGTAGAGTTTGAAATTTACACCTGCCAATGTATTTGCTTTAAAGTTTCTAAAGCTCCTTCACCCTTCCATGCGCAACTTGTTTTTACACATGCCAATTGCAATTTGCTTGGAAGTTTCCATAGCTTTTTAATATCTTACTTTGAACATATCCCTGTAATCATGGTGCTCCATGAAATGCACCTTTGGTATTCATGAGACCCAAGTACACTTAAAATATACACTACCACTGAATGGGTTGGACATTAAATTGAAAGTTTGAAACCATTCTAAATAAAAATGCATCACATACACTATTCTAGACCTCCCTACTAGCATAGGCGAGGTATATTATTAAGAAAACTATTAAAATCCGCCCCTACTTTCACCGATGTTACCCACTAGATTGTTGAGAACAATTTTAATGGACCCATTTATTGTGTATACTTGTCTGTGCTTTCTATATTTTGCATTTTTAGATGTCCATACCTCTGATTTGAAAACTCCATATTGGTGACCCGTTGACATGACTTGTATTTGCTCATGCTTTGTATATTTAAATAATAATTGAAAAATTGCGCAAACTTATTTCAAAGGAATCTACAAAAGATATCACACCACATATATATGTTTATGTGAGTGACCATTTTGAACTCATCATTATATTTCACACTTTTCATTCTTGTTTCACAAACATATTGATTGTATCCCTTCGGTGCTCTATTTATGATAAGTAACCATTTGCGCCAGTCTGAAAGAAAGATTGAATGACTCCTCCAACCCAAGAGAATTGAAAGATATACTTATCTCCAATATAAGAATACAAATTCCCAGCGGACTTGAAAGACACCTTCAGGATTGGGACAAATAAAACTATCAAAGTTAGTCCCTTTGAAATCTCCACAAATGCACATGCCAACACAGCTTCTGAAAGCACTCTAAAAAATCATCTTAGCAAGATACTTCACAACACTCTGAAGCTCTTCCATTAAACACATTGATTCATCCATCAATAGTAAGCATACGTGTGAAAATATTTCATCTGAATCAAACCTACACGTGAGATATTGCATATCAAACATAGTCACTTTGAGACATTATACTGATATTGACACCAAAATATAACAAACTGCCTCTGAAATCATCTTGTGAAAAAATATCAAATCAATTGCTGGAGCCTTGAAACTTTCCATGATAGTATACCTTCATGAAAAGAAATTAGATAACCAACTTACTCATTATGAATATCAAGCAACATCAAGATATTAATATGCAAAGTCGGCTCCCTTGAAAACTTATCTTAGTACAGATTGAAAAGTAACAAAAATTGCATTTGGATCTTAACCTTGAAAACTATTAAATTATCTATTGAGACCTTGCCACTGATCCTTGTAAAAGAATCACATATAAGGAGTACAAATCCACAACTAAAATCTCAAAACAACCATCCTATATGAAGTTAAAATTGTCTGAAAGTTGTTATTCTGCAAAATCAATTATGTTAATCACTGGCAATCTGCATAACTTGCTTTTGGATTTGATTCCATAAACCCATCGAATGAAACCCTGATGGTCTAAAAATCTAGATATAGATTCCCCTTCACATATAGAGAACACAAGGCTTCAACTATATTGTTCCAATGGTCAACCAGTCGGTCAATATTTCCCATCAAAGTCAACCTCTTACTAACTTTCTAAACTCAAACACAATGAAATTTCATAAATTTGATCTGGAATTAGTTGAGAAAATTCACCAAATAGATTGACCAAGATCTAAAAATCCACATAATGGGAAATTTCCATGATTATAATGTAGGGGAACACTCAATTCCTTATGAAATCCAACTAGGTGCAAATTGTGAGACCTCAAAGTTGAGTATTCTGTAATTCTGCATTGGCTATGACAAAATTATCATAGGAACTCACAGGGATTTGAAAATTGAAATGGAGATTCACTTTCATGCCTAAAACATCTTGGAACACTCCTTATGCTATGAGTATCAACTAGGATTAAGATGCATACCTCCAAAGTGGGTCACTTAGTAAAAACTGAATACATGCACAAGGACATATTTGGGTCAACACCTCGAAACAAATGTCTCCAAAACATACCCAATCTAACTTTTGAAAGATAAAACCCTCTACAATTACTCCATGAAAGGTGATGAACACAATTCCAAATTGGTTTCTCATGAAAATCTTGGGGTCTCTTTTTACATGCACTCAAAGTAGGCTTTCTCCACAAGTTTTTAGGGGCACTGACTTTTGCCTTAGAAAAGTTTTTAACTTAGTCACTCCAAATTTATCCAAAATTTTAGAGTTCCAACAGAGGCTTTTATTGGGGACATGTGCCCCCTATGGGCATGTAGAGGACTTACAATCTCATGGTGGAGCAGACCAATCATAAAAAATTAGATTTCCTCTATTCTCTTCAAAAAATGGGTCCTTATTGAAAACCAAACACCACACAACTGAAAGCAAAGCAATTGTAAAAACATATACAAATTATCCAAAAATGGCCCAAAGCCATAAAATTGACATCAACCTTTACCTCTATCAAACATTTGATTTTCATCCCCATAGATCAAAGGTAAGCTGAAATCATTGCTTCCAACAACATGATCAAAGATACTGTCATATATCTTCAACATATCACATAAAATGTAATCAACATACTTCCCATCAACCAGCAACACCAAGTAATCAAATCACCGAGAATGCTGATCATTATGTTACACCAAATTATCACACCCTTTACTATCACTGACTTGCTGAAAAGAAAAATACTCCAGCTCCTTCTCATAGTTGGAATCAAACAAATTTTGAAAACTAGTTTTCACTACAAGATAAGTCTCATTTAAAATAATGACTTGCAAATGAGGGTGGAACATTTCTAAACAAAAAATTGAGTGCACAAGACTGGAGACAGCTTGCTGATCACAACTTTTATCAACATCTTGTAAACATAAAAAAAAAAGTATTGTAAATCAATGGTTCATTAATCACTTGCAAATATGAGAAACCACATTCAGATTTATCACTTTCTTCAGCATCATGATGTATACAAGAATCCTTGACACCAAACTCGTCAAAATCTGAATCCATACTAGCATATGAATCATCATATTCAACATATTTGACATTATCAAATTCCTCACATCCATATGCATTATCTTCTTGCAAAGTATCCAATCCAAGTGTAGGAAAAGAATCAAAACCACATGTATCATACTTCATACCCTCATTAATATCATCATTATCAAAACATATATCTTCTAGGTATGCAACTCTAGAGTCACAATTAGGTGCATACCTCTGAAAATCAGCTGCTAAGAGTTCTGAAATTTTCTCACTGCTTAGTGGGAATTGGACTTCATGTTCACCTTCTTTGGCCTCTTGCTCGATGCTGCAAATATCTTCCCCATTGGAAACAAGGGTTGAGACCTCTTGCTTTATGTCATTTTCTGCAAAGGAATCACCACAACAAATTTCATTTGCATTATAATCATCCTCTTGTTGTTCACACAAAACTTCTTTAAACTGAAACAAGAAATCTGCATTATTATGCTGAGAAGAAGAAAAATCTACAGACTTAATGGAAACATCACCAACTATAAATTCATCTTCATAATCTTGTTGTTCATTGACTTCATTGTCAGCATCATAATCATTATCACCAGCATAATCAAATTCAACACCATCATCATAACTAGATTCAAAATCACCAGTATAACTAGATTCAGAGTTCTCAATCAAATCTATCCATTCTTTAATATGTTCAATTTCTTCTTCTCTAAGAGATGCATGACAACCGACTGATTTAGGCACAGAATTTTTTAGAAATAATTCAACATATGAGGATTCTTGAAACTCAACACCCATTGTAAGCTCATTATAAGAATTAGAACAAATGTGTTGATTCTTCCTTCCTCTCTCCTATCTCACATCTTAAAATCAATATGCATTTATGTTGGATTCTTTGATTTATCAATGAAATATCCCTTTGAAATTCTTCAGGATATGCCAGATAATTTATAGATCTAGGAAGCACATCTACATCCATTAAAATTGGCCTCTCCATTTGAGCCACTCACTTAACAACACATCTTATTCTGTCACAAAAACTTTTATCCAATGTTATTCAATCATTAACTTCACATAACAACATACTTCTCATTTTTACAACTGAAATTTCAACCAGGAAGTATGAAAAAATTCAAATCTACTCTCCTTTGTTTAGTGGCTTCTTCACCTTATAAGGGAATTTTCTTTCTCATAAGAACATGAGGATTACCTGGAAAATAATTGCAGTAGCTTCTCTTACTTATTTTTTACTGGAAACATGACATATCTAGAGCCTCTTTTGTAGCCCCATTGGGTTATTTTCACATAGAGTCGCCATCTCCTTGCAAAGGAAAAACTTCAAGCAAAAAAAACCATTCGGAAGTTACATTCAATTCTGGGTTTGTTCCAACCAGCAAAGCTGCATAATCTTCTTTATACTCACTGCAAATAAAAACACTTTCTAGGCTATCCTTACTCAAAGATCTAAAACAAATTTTAGATTCTATTTCTTGAATCTTTCTTACAATCAGATTTCTGGGGTTGATTCAACAAAGCAATGAAACAATCATCTTAAACTTGCTGATCTTTACATTGAAACTTGTTGATGGTTACACAATTTTACACTGGTACAAAACAACTAGGATTCATAGAGTTTAACAAAGTCACCACCTAAACAAATCTGGGATAAAATAAAACAATGATACTGTGGTTTGATATGAACTTTAGAACAACAGAGGTTCTTTGAAAAGTTTAGCAAAATTTTTTACATCTTTCCCCAACGGAGTCACCATTTTGTTAGAGATTTTTCTTGTAACCCTCAATCCTAAAGAGGAAATGGGAACCAGACCTAGGGATCTTCATCTACTTCACAAAATCTGCTTCATCTATAGATTGAGGACAAGAAAGCCCAACGTTGACAAGGTATACAAGCCTTCTTCACTTTGAGTTCCACACACTTAGGCGGGTGTACCTAATAACACATATCTGCATACATAATAAACCTCTTGCTAAAACCCACTATGCATACACACAACTATGGATAGTTCTCAGACTTATAGGAAATGGGCATCCAAAACTGTATAGTCTTATGCAGGATCCCACAAGCATTAAGTAAGTTGAGAACTAGATAACTTATGTTCAAATAAATAAACATGAAACTAAAGGATTTGGATATGATTTTAGATGAATTATGAAAGAATGAAAAACTACAAAAGCCAGTGCCTAATCCTGAGCATAGAGTCATATATGAGACCTTAGAAAGATTTTAGTTGCATATCCATTTATTCTATAGGTATTTGCTTATTAATGCCTTAATTAATAATCTATTCTACACAATCACAAAGCTCTACTTTAGAAATCCACATCATGTATTTAATGTCACTAACACCTGCTCAAAGTTATTTAACTTCCTCCTTAAAGAAGACTAAAAACAAGTGTTACACACTCAAGAAGATCAAGTGGACAGGCTCATAAATTCTTGATATATTTCACCCATATAACAATGAACACAAAGATGAGACAACTTCATGGGAAAGTCAATAATGCCTTACATTATTTCTGGATGTATGCATTTGAAAGTATACTGTCTACACATCCAACCCAAAAAGCCAAGAAACACACTAAACTATTGCAAGCTTATCAAAAACACTTTAAAATTCTGGAACCTCTGCTTGGAAACTCCTCTTGGAGCCAAAAACTGGAACCAGGAGTAGAAAAAGTAGAACCCCTAAACAATTAAGAAGAAGGAATAATATAGAAGGAAAGACAATCACATTTCTCTTGAATTCAAAACATGTCATCCCTCCATAACCTCTTTGCAAATATCTTCTCATCTTCCAAAACCAAAATCTTCTCACTTCAACTGTCTTTGAACTGCTTTGAAAATATATCCCATCTTCAAAGAATTGATAATGTGGTTTGATTTTCATGCATCCTCTTGACAAATTTGATTCATTTGATGCTTTGTCACTTGGCAATCTGGAGAATCTCCCGTGGATATTATTTATATTTGCAAAATAACATTGCTCTCTTTTGTGCACACTTAATTTATAACTATCCAGATTTAATACTATTTAATACATTTTTTATAGTCTACTCTTTAATTCTTATTATAACAATGTAGATTTAATACTATTTAATACATTTTCAATAGTCTACTCTTTAATTCTTATTTTTGCACATTATTAATCTTCATCTCTACAATTTAATTCATTTTGTTGCACATATGCCACCAGATAGTGTCACTTGGCACCTCCTGAGTGGTTTGTAAATCCACCTCAGCGCCTACATCATCTACCTCATCCTCTCTTCCTGGGCCCGCCACCTGCCAGCTGGGTACAATGCCTTGATGGTTAACTTTTGCACACCTTTAGGTCTGAGGTATCACACCCACCGTTGATCTCTCTACCTCAGGATCCAAACCCATCTAAAGCCCCTTTGCTACATCTTTGCCACATCATCATCCACCTTATGCACCCCGTTGTCAGCCATGCCACATGTTGCGCACCCACAGAAATTTACATGCCACCGAAATCAATACCACCTCCACCTAGGCACGGTCTCCAATGAACTCTTTCCTTTTCACTTCATATTACATTGTAAGTGTTTTACGTTATAAACACTTCCATATTCCCTTTTCCGGTCAATGTGTGATAAATCTCCAATATGTTTTGAAGTTTCCTTACATGCATGCTTGCAAAATATGGTTTACCTTTACCTCCTCTATCCAAGCGACACTCACCAACTTCCCAACCATCTGCATTGACCAAGAGCTCTCTAGTTCTTCACTTCACATAACAGTGTGAGTGTTTTCACATATAAATACTTTTAAAGTTTAATCCACAGTGCATGTGGGGTATATGTTTTCTATAGTTTTACACACAAACTTACCTTGCTTATGTTTCCATCATTGTTTTAATGAATAATTTTCCCATTTAAAACCACGTGTATCTTCTTGGAACATTTTCCCATGCCACTATGCTCTACTATGCAAACTGAGGGATTTCCACACCATTCGTAACCTTTCCTTTGAACTACTATGCAGTTCCTCTACCTTTGAACTAGTGTGTAGGTCTTCTTTCATCCTGCACACCTCTGGTGGGAGACCAGACAACCCCCCTCTAAAGCCTTTTCAAACCAAAACATACTAAACTACTTTGTGCGTAGGGAGGGTGGTTTGAAGGTTGTGGAACTTGGCATGACACCTGGAAATTTTCACGTGCTTGAATGTTTTCTAAACAAAATTTCAACAATCCTTGCATACACCTTTGTTTGGAATTTTTAAAATTTTGTATCAAATCTCTTTTCAAACTCCAGCGCAACATTATGTTTCACCATGCCATGCACTTTTCTTGGAGTTTTAAGTGTTTGTTGTTGTCCCTCACTATGGCGCGCAACCTCTAGGGTAATGCAAAGGTTGTAGCACTTGGCATTACACCTGCCAATAACATTTACTTTAAATTTTATAAAGCCTCCTACCAAATCACGTACACAACCCCTCTGTCTCCTGCACAACACTTTTCTTTCATTTTGTCTAGCAGTTCACATGCCTTGCACAGGCCTGGAGGATGTTGAAAAGGTTGTAGAGTTTGGCATTTACACTGCCAATGTATTTTCTTTAAAATTTCTGAAGCTCCTTCACCCTTCTATGTGCAACTTGTTTTTACACCTGCCAATTACAATTTTCTTGGAATTTTCCATAGCTTTTTAACATCTTACTTTGAACATATCCCTACAATCATGGTGCTGATCCATGGAACGCACCTCTAGTATTCATGAGACCCAAGTCCGCTTAAAATATACACTACCACTGAATGGGTTGGATGTTAACTTGAAAGTCTAAAACCATTCTAAACAAAAATGCATCACATACACTATTTCAGACCTCCCTACTAGCATAGGCAAGGTATATCATGGAGAAAACTATTAAAATTGGCCCCTACTTTCACCGATGTTACCTGCTGGATTGTTGAGAATCATTTTAATGGACCCATTAATTGTGTATCCTTGTCTGTGTTTTCCATATTTTGTATTATCGGATGTCCATATCTATGATTTGAAAACTCCCTATTGGCGACCTGCTGACATGCTTTGCATTTTCTCCTGCTTTGTATATTTAAATAATAATTGAAAACTTGCACAAACTTATTTCAAAGGAATATACAAAAGATATCACACCACATATATATGTTTATGTTAGTGACCATTTTGAACTCATCATTATATTTCACACTTTACATTCTTGTTTCACAAACATATTGATTGTATCCCTTCGGTGCTCTATTTATGATAAGTAACCATTTGCGCCAGTCTGAAAGAAAGACTGAATGAATCCTCTAACCCAAGAGAACTAAAAGATATACTTATCTCCAATATAAGAATACAAATTCCCAACAGACATGAAAGACACCTTCAGGATTGGGACAAACAAAACTGTCAAAGGTAGTCCCTTTGAAATCTCCACAAATGCACATGCCAACACAACTTCTGAAAAGCATTCTCAAAAAGCATCTTAGCAAGATACTTCACAACACTCTGAAGCTCTACCACTGAACACACTGATTCATCCATCAATAGTAAGCATACATGTGAAAATATTTCATCTGAATCAAACCTAGACGTGAGATATTATGTATACAATATAGTCACTTTGAGACATTATAATGATATTGACACCAAAATATAACAAATTGCCTCTGAAATCATCTTGTGAAAAAATATCAAATCAATTGTTGGAGCCTTGAAAATTTCCATGATAGTATACCTTCATGCAAAGAAATTAGATAACTAACTTACTCATCATGACTATCAAGTGACATTGAGATATTAATATGCAAAGTCAGCTCCCTGGAAAACTTATCTTAGTGCAGATTAAAAACTAAAAAAAATTGCATTTGGATCTTAACGTTGAAAACTATCAAATTATCTGTTGAGACCCTGCCACTGATCCTTGTAAAATAGTCACATATAAGGATTATAGATCCACAACTAGCATCTCAAAACAACCATATGATATGAAGTTACAATTCTCATAAAGTGATTGTTCTGTAAAATCAATTATGTTAATCATTGGCAATCTGCATAACTTGCTTTTGGATCTGATTCCATAAACCCATCGAATGAAACCTTGATGGTCTGAAAATATGGATATAGATTCCCCTTCATGTATAGAGAACGCAAGGCTTAAACTATATTGTTTTTATGGTCAACTAGTCAGTCAATGTTTCCCTTCAAAGTCAGCCTCTTACTAACTTTTTGAACTCAAACACACTGAAATTCCATAAATCTGATTTGGAGTTGGTTCGACAAACTGACCAAATGGATTGACCAAGATCTAAAAATCCATATAATGGGACATTGCCTTATAATTCAATGGAACACTCAATTACTTATGAAATCCAACTAGGTGCAAATTATAAGACCTCAAAGTTAGGTATTCTGTAATTCTGCATTTCACACTCATAAAATCAGAATAAATTGCAAACCAAAAGGCTTTGGTAAACTTATCATACGAACTGGCAGGGATCTGAAAATGGACATGGAGGTTCACTTTCATGCCCAAAACATCTTGGAATACTCCTTATTCTATGATTATCAAGTGGTATTAAGATGAAAACCTCCAAAGTGGCTCACTTATTAAAAATGAATATGTGCACAAGTGCAAATTTGGGTCAACACCTCCAAACAACTATCTCCAAAACATACCCAATCTGACTTCTGAAAACTGCAACCCTCTACAATTACTCCATGAAAGATGATGAAAACAATTCCTAAGTGGTTTATCATGAAAATCTCGGGGTCTCTTTTTACATGCACTCAAAGTAGGCCTTCTCCACAAGTTTTTAGGGGCACTAACTTTTGCCTTAGAAAAGTTTTCAACTTAGTCATTCCAGATTTATCCAAAATTTAAGAGTTCTAACAAGCCTATTCAGATATCTTCCTTCCAAATGTGAAATTTTGAAAAGGAGTAATCTACCCCTTTGAATTACTTCCCTTTTCACCATGTATAGGGTATGAGGTCTAGAAAAGCTAATGATAAAATAAAATTTAGAATTCACGAAGGTAATTGATTGGACATGGAGGATGATTAAAATAAATGAAAGTTGGAGTTTCAAACTTTGTATATAGATGTATTGTATTATTTAATCCGTCTTAATTATCTAGGAGAAATGAATGAAAGTCAAAATAGGACTTGGAAGCTTCATGCTACATGTGATCTTAGAGACAATGAATTGTTCTAGAGGCATAGAGATGGAATTCTTTTGAAATACCTAAATGAGAAGGAATTTTCTATGGAATTATAAGATATGCATGATTTTAGATTGTGGAGGTAATTTTGGCTTAAGAAACAACTGACAAAATCCTTTGAGTAAGATATTGCCAACCTTGTTCATTGATGCACACAAAATAGTCACGAGTTGTGATTCTCATCAAAGGTTCTCTGAAAAATTAAAAGCATCAAAAGCATCACCTTGAAGATTGTTAATAAAGGAAGCCCCCTTTCAACAATAGAGTATTTACTTGATTAGTAAGTTTATTCAAAATTCTAGTAGTGGATTTAAATGGATCTAGGTGGATATGAATTATTTCAAAAAATAGATTAAAGCCATTCCCTCTAGAAAGGTCACCAACAAGGATGTAATTCAATTTTCCTTGAATAATATTATCACAAGGTTTGAGGTTTCAAATTTTTTTACAATAATTCCATATGTTTGAAATTATTAGAATTTATTGACCTTTGTATTCAATATGTGATTAGTTGTATTATTCTTCCTCATATCATCCCCAGGTATATGATAAGAGAATTCAATAATAAATTTTTAGGAAAGATCATTAAAAGGATTTACTATCTCTCCCGTTTGTGTTCTGCATGCCATCCTAGAGGATGTGGCTTTGATGGTTGATGTGTGTGTATTTCATGATCATATTGGACCTATGAGAGGTTGTACCTTCAAGATGATCTTATCTATGCTATTGCATTGACAACTTGTTCATTTCTTTATGTTGGTTGTGTTACTATTGGTGGTCCTTATTTCTAAACCTTGTGATTGGTTGTGTTGACCTGATGTTTTGGTAATTATTCCTTTATGATGGTGTTATGTTGGCATTTGAGATGCACCCATTGAAGATGGTTCTTGTGCTCAATTTGAGATTACTGATGTGGTTATGATTGTTATCTGCCTATTTGTCTTGTGATGTGAGTTGATGGTTTCACTGAGGTTTGTGCTAGTGGTTACCTGACTATGATATCTTACCTTGTTGAGATAATATCTAGATTCAGAGTTATCATATTGTACCCTGGTGTTGTTACTCCTTGATTAATAATGTGATTGATCTAGTGGTTTCACTGAGTGGTGTGTTAGTATTTTTTCTTGTAGAATCTCAATATAGAAATTATGCTTGACTCTTAGATTCTCAATTCTTGATTCATACAAGTAAAATTCTAATTGACGAGGACCAGTACTCCTTCTTGGAGCTCCATAGAATCAGGTGGGTGTACCTTTCATAGTTTATTGCTTCTCAGTAATCTTTAATAGTGGATCAAGGGTTACACTAATTTGTCACTTGCCTTTTACTGCAACAACTAATAATACATCTTGCAAATTAATATGACCAATTTAATGTAGAGCTTAACAAGCTAGACCATGAACATGGCAAGGGAAAACAACAGTGGAACAAGGATTCTCATCCTTCTTCTTTTCAGAGTTCTAGGCTCAGGAAGGATAACCTAATGATTATCTCTTCAAGGAATCAACAAATTGAACTGTATTCTTCAATACAATTGATTAAAAATATATGTTCTTAATAACATAAATGTAAATGATTGTTTTGATTTAAGATTGATGATGATAACTACTTATCAAAACCTAGACCAGTTCCTAATCCCGGGCAAGGAGTCAATTGAGATATACATTCATAGAAACTAATTAATTGAAACACACATGAAACTCAAATGGAGTGCCTTACAAACCATATTCTCATTTCCACATCCATGTATCAAGTTCCTACAAAAATATCTATCCCTCTGGAACTACTCAAGATTTATTCCCTCCTTGAAAGAAACTTACAAATAATCACACAGATACCTTGTAACAAGTACATTTAAAATGCCTTACAGATTAAAAATACAAGGGCATAAACATTAACACAAGAAGACATCATTGATGTGAAATAGGAAACTTCACTGTATTTTATTAATATACTTCTGCTTCAATACATTCAGAGAGACAAAAATCTTGAAAACAGACCAAATTTAGAAGTCTACCTCACAGTTCTTAATTCATCACCCTTTTCAATATCTTACAACTTTCTATATAGAGAGAGATCTAGCCATCTTGGAATCCTTAGAGAGAAAGGATGCAACAATCTTCAGATGGCTAGGCTAAACCTAAAAGTACTAAAAGACAAAATTATAGTTACATATTCAGTTGGTGGAGAAAACAATTGAGTAGATGATTTGAAATGATTCCAAATCTTTGGTAGTTGGCACCTTTGTCCGCAGATATTTTGGGTAACCTCTTAAGCTTGTTGTGAGACCTAGTGACCATGAATATAGGGTAACTTACACTAGTCTTGCTGATGATTACCCTCCTTGTGCTCATTGATAAGGTGCCAAGTGCCACTATACTCGTCATCCATCACATCCAAGTCGATAGTTGTTGGCTTCTTATTTTTGGGCTTGGTGATGTTGTCCCACTGTGTAAATTAAGCCTCTAAAGGCCAATTAAACTTTGTATTCTCTATAAATGTACCCTTTTCCTCTCCCATATGTAATTACTTATGACCTTGACATCTGTAACAAACTTCATAAAGTCTACTTATACTTTTAATGCTTCATCCAAGGCTTTGTTGAATCTGTCCATGTACAGGACACTATATTCTATTAGGAATGCCTCTTAACTAGGCACTAGAGTATAAAACTCATTTCTCCATTCTTCTACTGACTTTATCTTATCATATTCTCCCTTGACTGGAGGAATAAATCAGTTGAAGTCTGAACCAAACATATTGACCCTTGCCTATATTTGATTAGCTTTGCCTTTGAAGAAAGACAATATTGTTCCAATTTATTTAATCATCTCTCCCACTTGAAAAACAATCTCTGGGAGATATTTTCTATGTGGCTACAAGGCTTCAAGGCTTTCAAATAGTGATCCCCTACTTGACCAAGTGCCAAAGTATGGATCCAAGGTTGCAATGTGGCTTTTGATCTCTGTCTCTAGGCCAGGTAGCTTGCTATAAGATTTGTGTACCAAGTCCACTTTTCCATTTAGGATATCTATCTTGTGCTACAAGATGTTTAATAGGGAATTTAATGGCACTTCATTTTGATCTTGGCATGGCTGTCATGTTTCTTGAGGTAAATTTTTTTAGTCTCTGTTTGAGCATCCACAACTTCCTTGGGTGGAGTGGGGAGAGCTTTGGGATCCTCTTCTATCTTCTTATTTAACACCTCCACTTTCCCCTGTAATGACTTGATCTAAATCAAGCATCTTTCCCTGTCCTTGATCACAACAACAAATTAATCAAATAGTTATGCATATTTGGCAGAGAGTTGTTCTATTTTTGCTTGATTCAAATGGGCAAAGTGGGTGACTGCTTGGGATATTTCTAGGCCAACAGTATTTTGGACTATCTAGATGATCTTATCCCCATCCATTTTCTCTTCCACACTGACCAAGGAAGTATTTTGTGTCATTGGTGCTAGAGACCACAAGGCTAATGTCTGAGATCTGGGATCATATCCACATCCCCTGATCATCTCCCCAATTTGTGTTTTAGATGACAAGATAACATTTGGTTACTTTCTGATTTGATCAATGATGAAAGAAGAGGCCAAATCCCACCCAGAAACAAGCAACATCCCACTAGATTTGACTAATTGTCTTGCTTCCTTAGGGTTTATTATTTCATTCTCAGGGTCATAAGTTGTCAAGTCTTGTAGGGCCTCACTTTGAACTGTGTTTCCCCCTATTAATTGCAATTGTGTCCCTACTTCTTGCTGATTCCTCCAAAATAATAAGTTCTTGAATTCATCCATCTTGATGAAAGCATCATCACTGAGGAAATCTTCTCGGTGCAGCTCTCTCTCATCTTGACATAGCTGAAGGGGTAACTCCACTTCTTCTTGGATGTCTTTTTCTAATTTCTTCCCTTCCCTGATCTTTTTTCTCAACTGATGGTGGTAGTGTCTATCACTAGTGATTAGGGCACTTACCTTGTCCCTTTTATTTACATGAGTTTGTACTTCAGATGGATCCCCTTGTTCTACTCTCTGCTTTTTCCTTGGGGGCTCATTAGTCACCTCAGTGTCAGGAACCTCTGTAAGGTCCACTTCCATGCTCTACTCCGCTGTGGGTGGCTGATCCATGGGAGGAGGTCTATGTATTGGGTATTCTGCTTCACCATCCTCTTCATACTTTGAGGATGAGTTCTTCTTGGGACCTCTTTTCTTGTCTTCAATCAATCCTTCAAGTTGATTGTATAAAGTGATATAAGACTCAATCATCTTTGTGAGTCTCTATAGATAAGGTAAACCTAGGAAAAAACCTCTGAATGGAATCCCTGCCTTCTTCATCTGTTGCTCCAAGCCTATCAAATCTTGATATTTATCATCTCTTCTTGTTGCTTCCTCATCCTCCAAGATATTTCTAATGAGGTCTTCCTCAACACATTATTTATGCTCTTTGATAACAATTATGCTTGGGGTCAGCAACTTTTTGCAATCTTAATAAAACCTCTTGGGTCTACATACATGTACAAGGCCATGCTCATTCTATACTAACCCAACCACTTATTCACTGCATCCATGACTCTTTTCCCAATTGTGAAGTTAACCACTTTAAATTACTTGGGAGTGAACATGCCTTTTCTATGAGGAGTCAGGTGCTCCTTGTCTGTCCACATCAATTGCCAGATGAATTCTATGAAGGCCACTCTTGGAGGTACATACTTAGGAAGTATGTGTGGGGGATGGGAGCATCCATAAAATCTGATTATAGTAAAAGTCTTCTCACAGTAGAAATCACCCCAATTGTGGTCTATTGGCCTTTTGTCTACATATTGGCAAGGCCTCAAAAGTTGAAGTGCTCTAACTGGTAGCCTAGTTACATTTAGGCCCAATAATTGCAGAAGTGGATGTAGTATCTAGTTCTCAAAGCCACATAACTCATTCTCATTAAAAGTATAATTCCACACCCTAATCCATAACTGTATTGGGTTCAGTTGGCCTTGGAATTGAGTTCTCGGTCTTAGAAATTGTGTGTTCATGCTGTCAATATTGAAATATAATATCAAACGCATTAGAAGAGAATAATGCATGAACTTAGGGTTAACCTTCTTCTAAATTCTGATCAAGCCTGCATGCATTCTATTTATGACATACTGGTTGTAGTCAAAATTTGTATTGGGATGGAAATTTTGAATATCCAAAATAATTATGAGTAGGTCTGCAGGTAACCTCTAAATATGTCCATCTAAGCCTAAAACCCTGCACCCATAGGCTATATATTTGATATAAAAATAGAGGTCTTTGAACTCATAGGGTGCACCCTTTGAAATAGGTAATGGGGCCACATAGTTCTTGTTCAGCCTAGGCACATGGGCTTGGACCAATTTAGTGACTATGGTGACCTCCCTAGCATATTTGCTCTACAATTTGTTCAAGTCTATCTTTGTGGTAGAGGCATGATAAATTCTGAAGGCTTTCATGAATGATGACCTATCTAAGGTCACTAAGGCTATTTCATCACTCTTTCTAATTATTTTAGAGGTAGAGTCATATCTTACAGCTAGGGTTATCAATAGGTTAACATTTACAAAGACATCAGGGATAATTAACTTGGCTAGACCTAATGTCCAAGGGTTTGAGACAGGAATCTGTCTATCCATGTTGCTATAAAATTAATTGAATAAATGAAAACTAGAGCACCCGAGAGTGATCCCTACATTCAGACATAGCATCAGAAAAGTATTCATCATCTACCTTTTTATTTTGGTTCATTCCTGGTAGCAGAGCAATGAACTCATCTGAGAAGTGCCTCTTCCCTTTTTTCTCATCCTCTGCATCTTTATTCCCTCCATTGGTTGAGACTCCACTTGGTCCATCTTGACTCATCTTTGTTGATTCTTTTGAACAATTCTCCTCTCAAACACAAGTTTCTCCTTACAATTCTCTATGAAACTCAAGCAATTATTTTCTCTAAAAAATCTAAAACTTATGCAATTTCTCTACTCTGTACTCTGAAAACTTTGGTAATCACAATGTACAAATGTTGCATGTCTTGACATCGATTATTTCCTAGCTATGGTGCTTGAAGTTGATAGGAAATCAAATTTGAATAGCCTAGTTGGAGTATTCATGAGTGATTTTTCAGTTTTAAATCCCTATTATATGCAAAAAGGCTCAATATGCTATCTGATTGGCCAGTTTTTCTATCTTTTCACAGCTCAACAGATTACTCGTACCGTGTCAGAATCTTTTCTCTTTAATAGGCCCTAATTTTTCTAATATTTCCTTGACATGGCGCGAGAGAAAATCCTTAATATTTTACCATACTTAGACCATGGTTTATCTAGCAATCACACGATTGCTTTATCTCTAAGTTGTAGAGAGTTTTCTTTGACTCAGGTTACATCATGAGATCTAGTGCTAGCCACACAATCTTCTTCTTCATCAATGGTTATCGCTAAGTCGCTAGATGGTTCACTTAACTTTGATTATGTTATGAGATTATGCAACTAAGGTAAAATAATAACCCTGTTTAAACTCTGAGTCTATCTTGAGATTCAATGGCTAACTAAGTCTCTAAATCGCCGATCATTTCAACTAACCATGGATCTACTCCGAGATTACATGCACACCGCTAGATTTTAGTCATGTCAATGGTTCAGATCTTTATTATCAACTCAAATTTTATCCTTAACTTAACCTTAAGTCATTCGGAGATCACGCGACTAAGAAACTCTAAGTCGCTGAATGTTTTACTTTACCTTGAATTTATTTAGAGATCACGCATAGACCACATGATAAGATCTTGATCTATGCCTTGCGTTGATTCTTTGAATCAGTTTGTACTTGATCATTCTATTTGGAGATTACATGACTACCCTTGATCTTCCTTTTAATCTATGACTTGCGTTGAATCTCAAATCTTTGGCCTTAACTCTAGTTTATTATGAGATCACGCAACTAAAGGCTATCTCACAATCTCATAATGCTTGGACTAACTCTGGTTAAGTTTGGAGATTCAGAGATAAAGGCCATCTCTGAATCGCTGCAATATTTTCTTGACCTTGGGTTTATTCAGAGACTTCATGAACACCACATATCTCTTAGCCACTTATACATGTGTCTACATCTCAACCATTACCTTTCGATTGCTGAATAATTCTTGAATTGTTGACATCTTCTAGAAATTTAGCGCCAGACACACATCTCTATCTTCATCAATGGTCTAGATTCACCTATGAAAAACTTGACTTGGCTTTGATTTAACCATGGCTAAGCATAGTTCATTTGGAGATTCAGCAACTGAATGAATCTCTAAATCGTTGAAGAATTCTTCTAACTCGGGTTTTGTTTGGAGATCACATGCTAGCCCTCAAATATTTTCTTGATCAACGATCAATGCTAAGTCTCACAACCTTTCTATACTTTATCAATTCTTCTTAGGATTACACAATAACTCTTGATTCTTCTTTGATTCAAAAACTTGCGTTGAATTTAGAGACCATCTTCTTAACCACACTTTCTTTTTGAGATCACGCGACTAAGTTATCTCTGAATCTCATAATAAAATTTACTTGACTTAGTATCAACCTTGGGTTTATCTGAATATCATGTGAAAAGCCTTATCTCTAAGTCTCTGAAAGATCTATTAACTCATGAGTTAATTGGGAGATCACATACAGGCCACACAATCAAGTCAAAGATATAACAAGATCTACGACTATCTCTTAATCACTGAAGAAAACCTTGACTTTGACACTTGTCTGAAGATCATGCGCTAGCCGCTCATCTTGGAAAAGATCAATGATCCTTGCTGAATCTTTGAATCTTTTATTTAACTCTGATTTCTTTTGGAGATCACGTGACAAATCCAAAATGAACTCTATCTTGACCTCAAGTTATATTACGAGATTACGCGATTGAGCAATCTCTGGATCACTGAAGATTTCATATAACTTGAGTTAAGTCACAAGATCTAGTGCTAGCCACATGATCAAAATTGCATCTACAGTTGTCTCTAAGTCTTTGAATCCTTGAGCCAACTTCATATTTATTTAGCAATCACACGCTAACTGCACAATCAGATCAAGAACAACCATCTATGCTTAATCTCTGAATGAATTAGAGCATATTCCATTTATCTCAAGATTAAGAGATACAAGCTTGCACCAAGTCTCTAGACCAGATGGAATATTCAGTTCTGATTGTGAGATTAAGAGATAAAGGAAGAGGCTAAAAAGCACATGGCTTATAAGACTTAAGTTTCTCGACAAAAAGTAACTTCAAATTAGAACAAGGTAACAAAGGACTAGGGTTTTTGCACAAAAATGACACAAATGACCCAGGGCTTAGGGTTTTTAACCATTTTTTGCACTTTATTGCTTGGATCATAGACACTTAAAGGAAAAATTAATGGTACACTTGAACAAACCTTGACATTTTTAGGCATAACTGATACTAGGAATCAAAAACTTTTAGCAAAACTCATAAAAACTAGAAATATACCCAAAAGTGGCTCTATCTAAAGATTCTTGAATGCAAGTTCATAGCAAGAATTAAAGATCTTTGGGAGGAAGACCACAACCAAACTAACCTACTACAAAAGCAAACACACAACATAAAGCAAACACACCTATACATAATTACAAGACTACTGTGCATGCAAAAACTTGATTTAATTGAAGAAAGTTTTCAGAAATTGTCCATGCACTAGAAATTCTTGTTCTTCATCATTCATATTCTTGAGAAGATATGAATCCTTTCCAAATGTATGACAGATAATGAAGGGACCTAACAACAAGGATTAAAATTTCTTATGCTTCCCTTTATCCTCAGCCCTGGCATTCCATTGAAGAACTAAGTCACCAGGCTAGAATTTTCTCTCATTTTCCCTTTAATCAAAAAGATATTTCATTTTTTGGTGTAATTTGATATTTCATTTTGGACATCTCTTATCATCTCATCCAATTATACCAATTGAATCATTCTTTCTTGCATTGGATCAAATATTTCTAATCCCTCATCTTGGATGAACTTGTAGACTGAAAGCAAATTATTTACTGGCATTTTGGACTGAAGACCATACACTAACTCAAAAGGAGACTTTCCTGTTTCTATTTTCATGGTGATCCTGTCTTCCCACAAGAAAAGCTTCAACTTTGCATGCCATGCCCTTTTGTTGTTTTCTAGGGTCTTTTTCAATATTTGTAGAATACTCTTATTACTGGATTCTGCTTTCCCATTGGCCTGTGGATGATATGGGGATGAATATGATATTACAATTCCCATGTTAGAGAAAAAATCAATATACTCTTCTGACCTAGAGCACATTGCATTATCCATTACTATTTTCATAGAGACACCAAACCTAGTAATGACATTATCCATCAGAAGGTCAATTACTACTGTTCGTGTAGCCTTTTTAGTTAGAATTGCCTCAACCCACTTGGTAAAGTAATCAATAGAAACTAAAATCCAACTATGTCCCCCATTTCATTTTTATGCAAATTCTCCAATTAAGTCTATTCCCCACATAGCAATTGTGCTTCAACAACTACATGATTTAGCAATAGGGCACTTGAAAACTTAATCTTATTGGAGAATCTCTGACATGGTTCACATCTCCTGAAAAAATAATGGGAATCTTTAAGCAAGTAAGGCCAATAGTACCCAACCCTTAAGATTTTATGAGCTGTTGCTCTAGCTGAGTAGTGTCCTCCACACATCCCAGAAAAAATTTCTTTCAAGATCTTTTCAGATTGTCCTTTGTCAAGACATAACAATAGTATCCCATCCATATATTACTAATACAGGTCACCCTACAATAGTACATATTTCTGAGCTTGCAATCTGTGACTTCTTCTTTGGTTGTCATTCAAATCTTCTAGGCAACTAGCATTCCTTAGAAACTATACAATGTTAGTATACTAGGGCTGCATTTCAATACCTGTAACTACTTCTCCACAAGTATTAACACTTTTCACTTGGACTAAATCCAAATCCTCTTCTATCATCAATTTTTCTAGTCCTAATCCCCTCACTAGCTTAGTAATGTGGATTTCCAAATCAAACTCCTGGATTTTGTTAATCCACTTGCATCTTTTCCCTGTCACTTCACTTTGGACCAAAATGTCCTTTATTGCAGCATGGGAAACATATGCATTTAATTTTGCACATAATAGGTAGGGTCTAAAAGCTTTGAATGCTTTCACTAAAGCATAGGCTTGTTTCTCCATCAATTGATAATTTAGTTTAGCCGCTTTTAGTGATTTGCTGAAGAATGCTATCGGATGCTTAAAACCCTCCTCATCTTTCTGCAATAGTACTGTTGCAATAGTATAAAATGATGCAAATGTAAACAGAGAAAAAGGCTTAGTATAATTAGGAGAACTTAGAATAGGGGATTCTTGGATTGCTTGTTTAATTTTTTCTAAAGCTTCTTGTGCCTCCTGGTTCCATTCAAACTTCACATCCTTTTTCAATAGTTTGACTATGGGTTTTACCAGCTCTGCAAAGTTTGCAATAAATCTCCTGACGAAATTGATTTGTCCCAAGAATGATTATACACCTTTTAGGTTTATAGGAGCAAGTAATTTTTGAGTATATTTAACTCTCTCTAGATCTATTCTTACTCCTTCTTTTGACACTATATGGACTAAGAGATTTCCCTCAATAACAACAAATAGACACTTTTTTGGGTTCAATAATATCCCATATTCTAATGCTTTGATCAAGACCTTCTCCAAATGAATACAATTATCTTCTGATCTTTTTGAAAAGGTTGTAAGATCATCCTGGTAAATTACCATGAGGACATCTATAAGATCTTTAAAGGCCACACCCATTGCTCTCTGAAAAGTTGCACTAGCATTTTTAGACCAAAAGGCATGCAAGCATATACATAGGTTCCCCATGGAGTAGTAAACATTGTCTTGAATTGTTAAGACTCCTTGAAAACACTTGATTATACCTAGAGAACCCATCCACCATATACAATAGATCACATCCAGTGACCTTATACAACATAGCCTCCATATTGGGTAATTCATAATTGTCTTTCAATGAGGCTACATTCAGGTTTCTAAAGTCAACACATAACCTTATGTCCCCATTCTTCTTTCTTACATGGACTAAATTTGAAACCCATGATGAATGTCTTATAGGCTGTATTATGCCTATGTCCCTTAATTTCATCAACTCCATTTGCATCTTAGTAGCCAACAATGGGTTGAAAGGCCTTTGTTTTTGCCTAAATGGTTTCACATCCTCTTTCAGTGGGATATCATGCTGAAACAAGTATTCTCTATAGGATTTAAGATCCTAATAGGACTAGGAAAAAACATGTTTATACCTTTTTAGCAACCTTATCAAATTCAATCTCACATTCATGTCTAACTTTTTTCCAATGTAGACCAGTTGAGGGGATGTCTGTGAGCCCAGATTTATTTCCACCAAATCTCCCATCTTGGCATTGGATTTATGTGACATGTATTTATCATTTTTACTAAACATGACCTCTAACTCAACTAATCCCTTAGGAATATGATTTGAGGCTAGCTGAACAACTTCTTGATAAAAAATGTACTCTTTGCCATCTACAACTCCTACCAAGGAATCATAGTCAATTTTCTGGCCATCATATTGATCTACACACCTGAAAAATTTGAGGATATCATTATCATCCTCAAAAACTTGCCAATTATGGATATTGTCAGGCACTACTAGCCTATTCTTGACTTCCACCACAGATATATTATTGACGAGACTTTGTGACTGGTCTGATCAACAAAGGTAAGTTTTCACCGGGCACTGGGGTACCAGCCAACTTTGCCTGTAAAGGTTGTCTAGGGAATAAATTATCTAGGCCTTCAAGCACCTGAGAGTCGGGTCTCGATGATGCGGGGAGATAAGTTGGGCAAGTGAATATTTTGTTCGGGGGGAAAACTGGTTTTTGACTCATCTTTTCTAGGGATTTTGGTGATGGGTCAGGGTTTCTTGTAAGCATGCATTAGTTTACCAAATCAACTTCAAAAGATAGACCAAGGTTAGGAGTTCATTATTCTACTTATAGTCATGTCATATACCTTTAACATCAACAATTCTCTCATGAACTAAACTAAATACTGAATGTATACAGAACCAATAGTTCATACATATTCAATAGCAAGGGGAAAAAAGATCATCTAATCTAACAAAACACAAGAGCAAAGAAAATTATAAACATACAACATGAAAGATAGATTGCTAACTCGGAGATCAGAAGACTAACAAAATCATTGCTAGAAACTCTTCCTTCTTCATTAACAAGTGTTGTAGCATCACTGGTGTGTACATCAATGGCCCCTAGGGAGCATCGAACTACCAAGAACTACTGAGCATTAAGCTATGCAATTACAAATAAATGAAAAGCTATTTGCTATTACTTGGACTGCAAAATCATCAATTTTTCCGACCATTGAAATGAGGTCAAACTTGTTATTTATACACATACTTTCCCTAAAGTTTAACCTAATCTAACTATATACTCAACATTAAAATACAATATCCAGTGGCTGGTACTACCTGCACCACTTTACAACTACCTTGAAAAGAGCAAAGGGCTGACAGATTGACATAAGAAGACAAGAAAGGAGTTAGAATAATCATCCTCGAGAAGTGTGTCAGAGTAAGAATAGAAGAAATATGATCTCCTAGGGTTCGAGGCTACATGCATCATCAATGAAAAAAGTGGCTCATTGTCTTTGATGCACCAGGTAGTTAATGCCAGAGCTACGCCTTGGGAAGATCACATGTGAGAGCCATCCCTCAAATTGACATGCCTTATCGGGGTCACCTACTTTATGACACCCTTATTAACTATTGGATAATGAATCATTGGCTTTGGGGAACCTAGATGCGGGTCATCAAAAGAATACAAAACTGTTGTATCTGGAATTTCAGGATCCGGAAGCTTGCGCTCAAAGAATAATGACTGTTCAAAAATACACCCTTCTAGTGAAAATCCCCAAAATTTGGAGAACTTTACTATCCTTTATTTTTCTTGAATGCCTCCAAAATTTGGTGAATTCCATCTCCATCTATGTCCTTAATGCTACTCCACCGGTCGTGGACAATTCCAAACTTCTCTTCAATCTCTCCAGCCCCGTCCTGAAATTCACCTACTAATTTTAATGAGTCATGAGCCTGGAGCATCATCTTAGATATTTGTGATAATTTTACTCCTTCAAAGTCCCTGACAGACTGATACCGAGACTCCATCAGCTAATCATATTTACAAAGGACATAGTCCTTTGGGGCGCAAGTTTCGGTGGTGAAGGGATCAACTTGTGAAACCCTTCTAATGAATGCTTTGAACAGGTCCAAAGGATACCAGACCACCATGAATTTCTCCTTTAGGGCCGTGACCAGTTGCTTGCATACCTCAATCTTGAGGCCAATTCTAGATTACTAGGCCCGGAGGAATTCAAATGATTCCTCTCCCAAAATTTTTGCCTCTATGATGGCCACTTCCCCGGAGCTGATGACTTCACCGAGTCTGGTCCTCCACCCCTCATATTTCTCTAAGTCCCCTTCCCATAGGACAATGAAATTTATTACTTGACCCAAGATATTATTGGTTAAGTAAAGGTCCATGAGTGACACCTCCAAAAATTGCCTTACGACCTTGATCTGCTCAGGTATCCACCTGTCTACAGCTTGTGCCTTCTTCTTCATGGCTCTGAGAGAATCCATGTCACTCTATGGAAGTGGTGGTCCAGAGGTGGAGGCTTCTGAATGGATTTCATCCAGTGGCTGTTTAAGCTCTGCTAGAAGTCCAAGGATATTTTCATTCTTTTCTCTTTCCTCCTTCAACTTCTGTGCCTATTTATCATACCGAGATTCAACTGCCCGGGTTGCCTCTCTTAGCAAGTCTAGATCTCCCTGCTTATCTCTTCTCCCCAGAGGCACTTCAGTGATTTCATGATATTCATCCCTTATTATTGCCACATCTATATCTAGGGGAGGTGTTGCAATCATTGCAACTATGCTTCCTCCCAAACCAGTCTGGAGGGTATGGACTATCCGAGCTTCTTGGCCTCTGCATTTTGGGCCATCATTTTGGCCAAGGAGAGGGGAACACCTATTGCTACCATCGTGGCCTTCCTTCTCCTAGATTCCACTAGCCAAAGTGGAAAATGGGGCAGTTTTGTCACTAAGGCTTGTGTGTTGGGACCTCCTTCTGAGTTCGGTGGTGCATTCCCGGTATCTATGCTTTCATTGGGCTCCTTTTCTTTTTCCTATTCCTATTCTTTCTCTCTAGAGGCCTCAGAGTCTTCTGCCCTAGTGGCATATTTATCTCTGTGATGTCCAGGACCTCATCTTCATTGGGATCAGTATTACCTACATCATTGGGGATTTCCCCATCTTTCTAAGCATTTGTTGAGTTGACATTTATATCTTCAGGGTTCTTCCCCCATCCCGCTGCTATTGTTCTTCTTCAACATTATTTGTCGGGACATCCTTTTCCTTGGGCTCATCTTCTAGAGGAGGCAGAGGTGTCTGGCCAATGTTTGATTATGTGGCCATTGAGACCATCTCACTGATTGTACTCCAGGGTATTTGGTCACCCAGAGTAACCACAGGTGTTTGGAGCCTGACGATCGGGGGTATGGTTGATCCTATGGGTCCAATTTCCCCAGTTGTCAGTTTCTCATCTATTATTTTCCTTGTACTTGTCTTGGTCCTCTAGACCAGTGTCTCCTCCTGCTCAAGTTCCTTCTATGTTTCTTCCTTTTCAGGTTCCTGGACCTCTTGTTCCAGGATCACCTCCTTTTCTTGCGTCTCCCCTTTCTTGGGGATGATCTCCACCTCCTGTGCGACTATCTCTTCTGCTGCTTTGTTTATCTCCCCATGTAGATTCATGAGTTCATTGGTCCCAAATATATCATCAAAGTCATCGTGTGAAGGGGAGGTCTCTAGGAGGTCCTCTAGTTTGGGGGAGTCTGAACTGACTTCCACCAGGGGAACATTAGGAATATCGGGGCCGATGTTTATGCTTGGGGTAGGGTCTACCTTTTGCTTATTCTTTCTCTGTAGTGGGGCCCTAACATCCATAATATTTGTAGACTCCACCTTGAGGAATGTCTTCTTGCTCATTAGTGTTGCTAATGAAGGGGATCCCACCAGGCAGGCAAATCCCACTGGAGTTGCTAGGAGACTGCAGGAAAGTTGGGTGCTTATCTTTTGACTCGTCAGCCTAGATGCCTCCATCTATTCATGAATTTACTCCATCATGGGGAGTGGACCCTGGTAAGGTACTTGGGTCGGGGCACTTTCTTTTTCTTTCCCCTTGCTTTTGCTTGGCCCTAGGGCTCCAGAGGCTAAAGCAGACCCCCGCAAAATTGGACCCTTACAGGTGCTCCTTGGGCACACAAGCTCAAAATACTTGTGGCTATTTTCAATGATGTGGCAACTCACATCCTCAATTGTCAAACTCTCCAGGGTGCTCCAGTCCACCAGAGGGAGATCTAACTTGGTGATACCTTGTTCTTTGTAAGTTGGGTCCTCCATAGGCTCATCGTCTATAAAATATTTTGGGAAGCCCCGAAGACTGAGAGACTTCATTAAGCCTTTGGACATCCTGGAGTGATGCCAGGCCCAGAGATCAAAACTATCCTGCCAATCTGCCCAGAAATCTTCAATGTTATCTTTGTGTGGTGCGGAGGCTCGGGGCAGTGCCTCTCTTATTTTACCTACTGGAACAAAATTGCTTCTGGTAAGGTGGAGTTCCACTAGTCCTCGACTCTTTAATTCATTATCAGCCTCCTTAGACACCATGAGACTATAATACTAGTTCCCAAAAATGACTGGGAATGGAATAGAAGTGACCTTCTTCAAGGCAAAGAATGCGTGGAGCTCCAGGATTTTCCTGTAGAACTCCAAAAGAATAATCCTATCCCCGCAGTACTTGGGGAGTAGGTAGGGTTTCCCAGAGAAGCTGATCACCTGAATATAAGTATTTTTTTGAAATTGAATAAAATAATTTCTGTAAGTGCTTACCAAGTTCATCGCCTCCTATGATAATCGGTATCTGGTGTCCCGAGTAAGTGTCAAAATATTATGGTAAACGAACGCGTTGTTTACCCTGCAAAAATTTGGAAAGCTAAGTTCCCACTAAACCTGGGGATAGTGATCCCATGGGACCAATTGACCGGGACCATTCTTGAGAATGCTCAATGTCTGCAAACCCCAAAAGGTAGGTCTCTGTTGGGCCAGTGCCCATAATATATATGAAGTAATGTAGAACTTCAAATTCTAGAGGACATTCTGCAACTGGAATTCTACATGATTGGCAATGATGGATGCCCAGTCAAAGGTTTGACTATAGGTGGTGATGTAGTAGAGGAAGTACATCCATGCTGAGAAGTGCTGGGCATGGGGCTCTCCGAAGAGCTAGCACAAAAATATGATCCCCACCTGAATACATTCTTTAAAATCTCCACGGGGAATTTTCAGCTTCAACTTATTATAATTCCTTCTCGGGGACTTCAACCAGTGAGTATTGAGATGTTTCCGGGCAAGGACAAAAGCTTCCCTAAGCTCCTTCAATGACATAGACTGGGAGAGAACAATGGCTCCCTTTAATTGGGGGATCCCCAACCCTAAAGCAAAAGTGGCAGCATCCAGATTGACAATAGTCGTCATATAGTGTAGTGGCAGAGGATCAGCGAGAGAAACAACCCAGGTGGGGGCATTGTAAAGCATTGCCAGTGGGAGGATAAGCTCCAGTGCTTTCATCAAGTAGGGAAAAATTGTAGCCTTGATGATACTGGAGGCTGAAAGAATTGATCAAACTCAATTCTACACAACCCAAGAAGAACCTGTTAGCCAATAACCTGTTACAAGAGAAGAAAAAATGGAGACAGAAAGAAAGTGCTCTCAAAATGTGAAAAATGCATAAGAG
>MU217376.1:176938-190961 GCA_018584345.1 Thuja plicata | reverse complement strand
TGGTGCCAAACAAGGTGGAGAACTTGTCCCACATATCCCTGGGTGTAGTCAGACCATCCAGGTGGAACAAAAACCCATCTGAAATATTCATGGCAATGAGGCCCATTGCCTCATCCATCTTGTTTCTATGCATAAGATCCTCATAAGGCCTCTGAAGAACTAGCTGAGCCGCATCCATGCAGGACCATAAACCTCATGACATGAGGAGTCTAGTCATGTGTGGCTTCCATGTGTGGTAGTTATGAGGTGTTAGTCGGGCCACAGAGGGGTCCAACATTGAAAGAAGAATAAGACAGAAGTAGAAGGGTCTTTCTGAAAGAAATTATAGAAATTAAAATGCACCCCCCCACAATGTATAATACTATCCCCCATACACCACAAATTACTATGAAAGCACAAGAAACGAGAAAAAAACCTAAGTTCTAGAAGCAGAACAGGAGCACAAAGGAAGGTATGACTTTGACTGCAAAAATTAGTAGCCAAATGTCAAAATTAGGAAATGAGACCTACACCAATGCGATGGGCTCGAAAACACCTTTCAGGTGATATTTCATTTTTCAAAAATGGACACCGTATGCTCAAGCTATGAGCAAAAAACCAATAAGTACCCTGAAAAGAGAGCTCGATGGAAAAACACAGACCCTGTCTTAAATTTGACGTCCAAATGACCGTCACCCCTCTGCACAGTTAAATTTGACGGCCATCGATACTTGCCGAAATTTTTTTTCCGACTGCTGGAAAATGGAATTTTCGCCAAGAAATTTTGAAAAAATGCTGAAAAAAAATCTGGCTGCTGATGTCAACTAACGTCAGCCCTGATAGGCTGGTGGCACGCTAGAGGTTTCCTAGTGGCAGCTGCTCCTAGGCGGCGGCAGAGAGCCAGGTGGCGCCACTGGTGGCCCTAGCATCTCCGCTGGTGGCTGGCGGCCGGTGAGCTGTGCGCTGGCGGTTGGGCCAGGCGCAGGCCAGGTGGAGGCAACGGCGGGGTGGCGCGGTGGCGGCTCGCCCCGGAGGCACCAAAAAAAGCTTTTTTCATTTTTTTTTTTGATTTTTGCCTCGAAAAATGTGTCTGTACGGCCCTAGAAGGCCGAAAAAAATTTGCCTGATGCTCCGATGTCCAAATCAGACATGTTTTATATGAATCCTAAGGTTTTTGGGCCTTTTGGACTCAACGATGAGGTCAATTTTGGTCCAAAATGCTTCAAAAATTAGAGACCCCCTTGAACTAATAAAAAAAACTCTGAAAATCAGAAACCCTTCAAGCTCCAAAAACCTTCAAATGAGGAACAAGCAGCCATAGATCTAAGCTCTGATACCATGAAAGAATTGATCAAACTCAATTCTACACAACCCAAGAAGAACTTGTTAGCCAATAACCTGTTACAAGAGAAGAAAAAATGGAGACAGAAAGAAAGTGCTCTCAAAATGTGAAAAATGCATAAGAGATAAACAAAAAATTACAAGACTCAACCTTATAAAAGGTGAGAAAGAAACCCTAAAGGAAAAAACTAGGTTGCACATTATTAATTAATAATTAATTAATAATGTACCTAAGTGAAGCTTAAGTAACTAGAGTAATATAAACTTATATAATTAAATCGATATGATTTAATTAATAAGCATAAAGTAATAATACTCTAACAGAGGCGGCCATATTTTTTTCCATGTCATCTCCGGCGACCCTCTGTTGGCACATGGTTTGGACAAGGCTTTGCATTTCAGCCCATAGTCTGGGCTCGGTATCCGTGATTTCCTATAGTTTGGAGTCTACCTTGGACCCCACAAGAACACCTTCCCTTGGGTATTTGGAGGTTAATGGGAGCTTGGCCAGCATTTTCTCGGCCTTAGTCTTTGTAGCCGCTCGAGTGGAGGTAGTTGGAATCTCTGGACTTCCAAGAGGAGTTGTCACTTCAGACATGTTGATGGATTATCTGCAACTTGCAAGACTAGAGAATCATTAATACATATAATATAACAAAAATATAATATTTTAGGAACTCTGAGGAATTCACCACCATTTTGCACCTGTTTAAAAAGTATTAGTACATATCAAAATCCTGAAATATAAAAGTTAGCAAAGATCAAATTTTGATTGATACCCGGGGGCTTCGAGGTAATATTTTAGGCGACAAAAATGGGATGAAGAACTAGGGAATTCTCAAGACCCAGAGCCATTATCGACGTGGTCGGGCAGCGAGCCATACTTGGCTGACATAGTTTATCACGTGGCCACGTGATAGATGGTGTAAATACTCTTAATGGCAACAAGTGGGATGATACGAGGGAAATGAATGCCAGATGGGACACCTTTTGAATGCTCACTCATGGGGGATTTAATCTCGTCATTAAGATGATATGACAAAGGAGAGAGAAAAATAATGCCATGGCTTGAACAAGAAAGGTGCCAAGTTTGAGCCACGAGAAATCCATGCAGACGAGCTCCAAGGTTGGTTTAACATGTAGAGCATAATGATCTTTCCATGAGAAGGCTCACAAGGAATGTGCAAAAATTATAGAGGACCAAAGCACAACGAGGGCTGAAGTGCAACTCGCAAGCTGACCAAGCAAAACCTATACACAGCTAATTACACACAACTACAACATTAACAGGGTATATATAAGTACTTACACTAATTTACAATTGCACAAAGGGTGGAAAACCCTCTGGTAGAGCCATCCCAAAATGGGAGGTGAGAACAAGAGAAAAATGAGACAAAAGGAAACAAAACCAGACGCGGAAGCAAGGAAGCAATCAGAAACAAAAACCACCCAAAAACACAAACAAAGAAAAAATGAAAAGCATGAGGGAAGAACCAGAAGGGCATACCTTTGAACATGGGAGAGGTGGGAGGAAGAGCACAGGAGGTGCTCTACAACTAGTTAACCTTGAGATGACCACAAATGCACCACTGCTAATCGCTACTTGAGCACTGTTAATTACTGAGAGCAATTCACAATTAATCGCTTGTTGATTGCCTTAATCACTCTGGGTAATCGCTCTAGATAACTTTTTCGTGGTAAAAGGTGAAAGTGACAGGTAAAATGAATTTATTCCCTTAGGGTAAATAACATGTTTCTTCCTTCTGCAAATCCAAAAAAATGCAAACCCCCAGACTTCGAGCCTAGGGATTCCATGTATCTGCGCCCTCTAGCGAAAGAGGAAATGGTGACAAAAAATCTAGGGGTCTGGAATCCGGATGGAACAAAGAAGAAAAACACTCTAGGGTCAAGCCCCAGAATAAAGAGAACCAAAAAGAAAAGAAACAACCCCAACGACAACAAAGGCTGGAGAAAAACAAGAAGAAAGGAGACAAGGCCAAAAGAAAAAAAGGGGGACCCGACATTTTGCCTACAAAATGTAGGGACGGGTATGCAGGGCATAACAAATGATGACTTACTGGGATGAATGCCTTAGCGCATTCAAGAACTTCAAAATTTCTGGTTAGCAAAACCAGAACTTATATTTACCTGGAGCGTTCTGCTTGCAAGGCGCGAGGTGTCTGAGAAAATCTGGCTCATCGATGATTCAATCTTTTGGTCCTTCATCTATTGTGAGGTGTGTTCTTTGAAAGAAAATCAAGCCAATGATTTCTGGTAGAAGAAGAGAGGAGGCACTAAATACATCAGACCAAAGTCATTCCATTCTACACATTTCCCCCAGATAGCAAAATTCTCCATTCTTCAGATTTTTTCTTTTTCTTTTCTTTTCTAGATGGGAAGGCGGTACTTCTTTCACCATGAACCTTAGCTTAGCTAATTTTTATACTTCTTTCACCTTGCCATCTACCTTAAATTTCCAAATAGGAGAGAATATTCTGGACTCAAGATATCTTTATGATTTTTAGACTTGGCCAACAACATAGTGCAACCGATCTGCCCTCAAGGACCATGTGATTACTTGCTTCTTAGATTTTCTGTTAACCAATGTCAAGACTGTTTAGATATGAATCAATTTAAAGATTACCCATAACCTTTTACCCTACTCACAAAGAAACTCTGGAGTGCAGACGAATTCCACCATGCTAATAATAGATTCTGGACTAATCAAAATTCATAAGGTACCATTCCAGGGACCAGATGTTATGTGAAGCATACCTATCTACAAGAAGAAGCCAACACGCAGGGGACTCCGAAAGCAAATGCAAAACAAAAGAAAGCCAAAGACAAAAGAAAAAAGAAAGGTAGTCCAGGAGGACCACCGACAATTATTTACAAGGGAAAGGTACTCCCAAGGAGCACTGGGGGAAGATATTTACAAGCAAGAACTTTACATATAATACAACTTCAGACAAGCTTACCACCTACCTCATTCAAAATAGTGCTTAAGTAACTGTCCATTGACAGGAAATAGGACAACTTCCCTGGTCATCATACTAAGGCAATAAGTATTTTCTCCACAGATCTCAGATATTAGATATGGTCCGAGCCAGAGCCTTTGGGACTTGGTGTGCTTTCCTTTCTTTTCCTAGGCCTTGTCCCATAGGAGAACCAAGTCCAAAATTTGAAAGGCCTTATATTGGGCTCTCTGTTCAAACCATCATTTTACAACTACTTAATTATGCAAAAAATGTTCTAGGGCTGCTTTTCTTTGTTCCTCCATTCTCACCAGGTTCAATAGCCGGACCTCCACAATCTTTTCCCAGTTGTTAAATTCCTGCATAAACTGTAAAACTAGGATCTGTAAGTTGATGGGTAACACTGGATTCTGCCCATAAACTAGGTGAAATGGGGATGTCCCTAGGGCTTCCTTAATTTGGATACGATCTGCCCAAAGGGTGAATCTAAACTTTTGATACCAGTCCCAGGGATTTTGTTCTAACAAGTGTTTGATAACCTCTAACAGATTTTTATTGGTTGATTCAGCCACACCATTTCCCTGGGGGTAATAGTTGTAGGAGAACTTCAAGGTGATATTCCTCTCATAGGTCCATTCAAGTAATTGCACCAAAGAAAACACCAGACCATTGTCACACACTATAGTGAATGGCATTCCAAAATGGGTGACTATGTTTTCTTCCAATAATTTGATAACTACATCCGCTGTGTTGTGTTTACATGGAATCGCTTTGGACTACTGTGTGCAGTAATCGGTCACAGTCAAGATGTACCGGTGGTTGGTGGATGATTTGGGGTTGATTTCCCTGATAAAATCAAATGCCCACTAGGAGAAGGGTCTAACTTCAAAGACCGGCTGCAAAGGCATGGCCAGGTTCCACTCATGATGTGCCACTATTTGACAAGTGTGGCACTTCCTCACATGAGGATAGATGTCTGTAAAGATGCAGGGCCAATAGTATCTGGCCTGAAGAATCTGGTGGGCAGTGGCATCAGCTGAGTCATGCCTGATTCCAAACTGCTCATGAAATTATTTAATCATTTTAGCAGCTTGGTCCCTATCTATGCACCGAAGGTACACTCCCTTGTAGTTCCTACAGAAAAGTGTTCCATTTTTTATCATGAAATGTGCACTTTTAAGCCACAAGGTGCAACATCTATTTGGGGGAAGCCCCTCTGAGCATCTATTGTTGAGAAGTAGGTACACTAGGTCAGTATACCATAGATCTTGGGTGACAGACTCCACAGTGTAGGTTTGACATTTAATATTTGGAGTTCCTTCCGCCATTGCTCTACATAGCCCCTAGCTTCGAACTATCTTCATGGGTTTCATTTATAGATCATATTTATAGAGGATGGCCATCCATTTCCCCCAGTGTTCACCCAATTCACTTTGCAGCAGTAGAGATTTGACTGCCTGGTCCGGAATGATAGCATGCACTTTGCTCTGGAGAATATAGTGCCAGAATTTCTTCATGGCCTGAACAAGAGCAAAAGCCTACTTTTCCAAAGGTTAATATTAGAATTTGGCATTCTTTAAGGGGGAGCTCATGAAAGCAATGGTTCATTCTTCCCCTTCAACCTGCTGAGTTAGGACTGCAGCTATAGAGTGAGGTGAAGCAAAGGAGTATATGTGGAATGGGAGGGAATAGTCTGGACTTCCCAGGACTCATGCATCCACTATGGTTTGCTTGATCTAGGAAAATACTTGCTTTTCTTTGGGGATCCACTCGATCTTGGTATCCTTTTTTATCATTTCGTTGAGTGGCCTGACTATCTCTACAAATCTAGTGATGAATCGCCAGACAAAGTTTATCTTTCTGAAAAAAGATCTCATCTCTTTCTTACTTCAGGGAATTTTTAGGTTTAGCAGTGCTTTTACTCTCTTAGGGTCAATGGATATACCCTTCTCAGAGAAAATATACCCGATTAGTTTCCCTTCCGTGACCCTGAATATAGATTTCTTAGGGTTGAGGGAAATTCCATACCGATGAAATCTTTCACAAATTTGGGTGAGGTGGGCGGAGTGATCACTCCTGTCCTGGGAGAATACTATCAAATCATCCATGTAGATGATTATGCATTTGTTTACTAGGACTTCTAACACAATGTCCATAGCCTTTTGAAATGTGGCCCCTGCGTTGATGATGATGAAGGGCATTCTCTGATATGCAAACATTCCCCACTTGGTGGTGAATGCTATTTTGTCTCTATCTTTGTACTTAACCATGACCTGGTTATATCCAGAGTATCCATCCTGGAAAGACATCATTTGAGAACCATTCACGATTTGTAGCACCTCATCCAACAAGGGAAGAGGGTGATTATCTTTCTTGGATGCCTTGTTCAAATTTTATAAATCCACACAAAGGTGGATCTTGCTGCTTTTATTTTGCATGGGGACGAGGTTGGAAACCCAAGTTTTATGCTAGATAGGGAAGACAATCTAGGATGATAATAGTTTTTGAACCTCTTGATGAATTAGAGGTTCGATCAATGGGTTCAACAGTCTTTGTTTTTGTCGGAAGGGCTTAGCATCTGGTTTCAGCGGGATGGTATGGGTCATTATGGATTTATCATAGGTTTTCAAATCCTCATACCCCCATGCAATTACATCAATGTATTCTTAGAGAACCGCAAGAATCTTCTCCTTCTCCTCTGGGGAGAAGGATGTTCCAATATGCACAAGTTTTTCTTCACCAACCTTGCCAATGTTGAATTTCTCAAATTTTCCTCCCTCGAAGGAGGATGATATCTTCTCTCAACCCCAGGGATCTGGGTCAAAGATGCATTCTAGTGCTACCATTCCCTTGGGGACGGTGTTAGTTGGTAGGTCTATGATCCCATCATCTTCTTCACCCTGCCCGATGTTGTCATGATCTCTTTCTTCCACTATCTGATCCTCAAAAATGCCAACATTAGCCATGAAGGCTAGGATATGCTGGTCATCCTCAAAGACCTAAAATGGGTGACATTGTTTGGGGTGGACAGGGTGGGGACCATCTCAATAGAAAATTTTCGGAGCTGGGAGCCAGCCATTGGCTCAAGGGTGCTGGCAAACATGACAAGGGCATCCAGAACATAGTTATATTTTTGGGGAGTAAGTTCGATGCTGAAAGCATTGAAATCTTCAATGAGGCTCCATGCCCAGTTGTGGTATGTGACCAACCTTTTATCATGACAAGTATATTGGCTTTGTACTTGCTTAATGATAAACTTTGAATCACCCAGTGCCTGGAGGCGGGTGATCCCTTTTCTCAGTGCAAACAAGAGTCCAAGGACCATGGTATCATACTCCATGACATTATTTGTGTAGTTGAACTACAGTTTATAAGATGTGAGGAAGGAATTTCCCTGTGGATTGATCAATTCCACCCCGACCCCGCAGCCTTGTTTAGACTGAGATCCATCAAAATTTAGGGTCCACAAGTCATTGTTTGTTTTCTAGGGCTAGGAAGGTGAAGTGGCATTTGGATTGATTTTGGGAGGATTGGGAGGAGTTTCCTCTGGATCTGATGGCACATGGGTGAGGTTTCCCTTTGGGGAAGCCTCATTTTTGTATTCCTAGATAAGCGGTACCATAGGAGTACCATTGGATGGATTACTTGGTCCAGGCGCATCTACTTTGTGTTGTTTCTCTTGGAGGGCATTGATATGAAGGTAGAAGTGGTGATACAAGACTCACACTCTAACTTAGAATGTTTCTGGTAGTTTACCTAACACCAATTGAAAGACAAGAGTGTGGCGGGGGTTGCTGTGCTACCTTGTGAGTTAACCTCACCCCTTAGTTTTTCATTCAGGTCATGAATTTTCTGAGAGACTATGGGATCCTCCCAGGGGGTGAAATCAAATGTTAGGATATCTAGGGGTCAGTACACCCTAGGGGAAGTCTCAGAGAAAAGGACTTCATTTACCCTCCCAACTTTGGTGAGGGCCTTCTTCATCTTGGGTTCACTCTCTACCCAGATTTGGTTTGAATGTCCCTCCTAGGGGAGCCACAAGTGGGAGAAGTCAGTGGAGAAATACCAATTAAGGGCCTTAGACCAATTCCAACTCAACAACATCCCATAATTCTCCAGGATGACCACCACTTAGATGTCTATTATGCTCAATATTTGGGGGTCTTGGATGAGCTAAATCCAGACTTTTTTCAGCTCACCTACCATTTTTATAGTAGTTTTGTCTAGTTGGACTACTACGCCTTTGGATGGAGTGGGAAAGAGTCCAAGCTTCTGGCATATAGATAAGGGCATGACATTGCCTGAAGCACCAGAATCTACCAGGCAGTTGTGTAGGTTCTTCCCTTGTATGTTCAAGCCTAGCAAGAAGGGAGGATCCTCTGTGTTACCTTGAAAGACAACCGCATTGGCATCGTCAAATGTGACCATCTTGGGTGGAAGAATGACAACTTTTGAGTTTCCTAAGAGCTTCATAAGAGACTTCTTCTGCTCAGGAAAGTTTAACAAAGCCTCCATCAAGGTCATAGAGGTGGTAGTGTTCTCTAACGCCTTAGTGATATCGAACCTCCCCCTGAGAATTGACTTCCCCCGACTAGGTCCTTAGCCTGGTTAGAGCTAGGTCCTTTCAGGGGGAAGGAGCGATCAGTTGTATTGTCCCAGGGAGGGGTATCTTTGGGGGGTGTTGGCATGTAAAATGGTCCTTTACCAGCTTGACTTAGAGTTTTGTAAGGATTCTGTGGGTTGGTGAAGGAATTGGCCTCAAAGGCTGGAACAGATTGGTCAAAGAATCCCTGCAGTTCAGATTATTCATCATCCTCATCATCTATTCTGAAGAATATAGTCTCATAGGTGAAGGCACTATGAGTAGGCTCTTGTTAAAATGATTCCAGGGGAATAGGATCAATAGGTTATTATCTATCTGACTGGGAGATCATGATGATCTTCTCTAGGGTGGCATAGTTCACCTCAGAATGAGAGATGATGTCATGCGATCTACACCAATTGGTCACGGGGTGGAATTCTATAAGCTGTACAAAATGAATGGGTCCAGCACCACCCTGAGTGGTGTTTTGGTTTAGAGGAGGGCCTCCAGTGTTAGCATTGTTGTTCCATTACTGTTGATTGGGCCGAGGCCCATTATTGTAGTTCCTTCCCCAGAAATTGGTATTTAGTTATCCAGAGAAAACATTCCCTTTTTGGGAATTAGAGTTGTGAGGCATAGAAGGCCCCACCTTTAGCTGTCCCATGTCTACAGTCAGGGAGGACATCAAACACCGGAGGGATTTGACTTCGGCGAACATCTAGGTGTTTGTGTCACAATGTGATGGTTGTTGCAGTTGGTTTCCAAGGAAGGTGACAACATCTCTCAGATTCAAGGATGATAATCCTCCAGTTGTGGGTGACTAGAAGAAGGGTACTACAGAGGGTTGTGTTAATGGTTGTTGCATATGCTGTGGCTGGTTCCAGGGAATAAATTCTAGACCCGGTATTGTCTAGGCTTGTGATGGGTAAACATACCGGGCCTGTTGGTCTATCGACGGTGGGCCCATGGCCATTGATGGGGCACCCATTGCCTAATTGGGGTTGTATCCCCTAGCGTAAGAAGTTCTATCAGGTACCATATTGAAGGGTAGGTTCTTCCCAATCCTACCGGGAGCTTTGCTCAAACCATGGGACAACTCTAAGGCTAGGATGTAAACCTTTTCCAGAGTATCCTGGTCATTGGGGGTGGTGGTTCTCCAAAGGAGGGTGGAAACAAAAGGATCCATAGTGTTAAGGTATGTCTGGATGGTCACGTCTGTAGATGGGATGAAGGTACCCATGCACCACTTCAAGGTGCGTTGGAATCAATGGTTGAATATTGCGAGGGGTTTGTTTGGTTCCTTCCTAATGAAGATAAACTGGATGTGAGACTACGCCAGGTCCACATGTAATCAGAAGGTCATCAAGAAGGCATCTTCCATATCTTGCCAACTGTTAATGGAGTTGGACGACAAGTTAAGGTACCATTTTAACTCATCCTGTCCCAAGGACAGACTGAACATCCAGGTCACAATGTCTTGATGTTGGATTTTGTGTCGGTTCATGGCATCTTTGTATGCCTATAGATACTCTTCTATGGTTCATGAGTGTAGATGCTCATATTTACGGAAGATCTTCTTTGGATGCGGAGGAAGATCATTGGTAGCGCCGGGGAACTGTCCCATTGGGGACACGGTGTTACCAAAGTAAGTAGCCATCAAGGGAGTTTGATTCTGGCTACATTGAGTGCTAGTCCCCAGGATTTTTTGAGAGACTTGGGTATTTTGAGGTGTAGCAAATCCCCTGACAAAGTTGGCTAGTTGCTTGGTTTATAGGGTCCTTTTCTTTTAATTAGGAGGCTCGAGTTTGAAAAACCTTCCAGGATTGGGGGTTGATCTAAGGACTCTTTCAAATTGTGCAGGTGAAAATGATCCAATCCTACTAAAGGTCTGATTCCTATAACTATGGCTTGGGGAACCCTCGGGCAGAGTGAAATTAAAATCTTCTAAAGGGGACGAGCTCATGCCCTCCCTCTAGTGCTAGTTTCTGTTGATGAGACTTTGTGACCGGTCTGATCAACAGAGGTAAGTTTTCACCGGGTACCGGGGTATTGACCAACTTTGCCTATAAAGGTTGTCCAGGGAATAAATTCTTTGGTCCATCAAGTATCTAAGAGTTGGGTCTCGACGATGCAGGGAGATAAGTTGGGCAAGTGACTATTTTGTTCGGGGGGATAGTTGGTTTTTGACTCATATTTTCTATGGATTTTGGTGATGGGTCGGGGTTTCCTGCAAGCATGAATTAGTTTACCAAATAAAATTCAAAAGATAGACCAAGGTTAGGAGTTCCTTATTATACTTATAGTCATGCCATATACCTTTAACATCAACAATGCTCTCATGAACTAAACTAAATAATGAATGTATACAAAACCATCATTTTATACATATTCAATAGCAAGGGAAAACAAGATCATCTAATCTAACAAAACACAAGAGAAAAGGACATTAGAAACATACAACATGAAAGATAGATTGCTAACTCAGAGATCAGAAGAATAACAACATCATTGACAAAAACTCTTCCTTCTTCATTAACAAGTGTTGTAGCATCACTGGTGTGTACATCAATGGCCCCAAGGGAGCATCTAACTACCAAGAACTACCGAGTATTGAGCTCTGCAACTACAAATAAATGAAAAGCTATTTGCTATTACTTGGATTGCAAAATCATCAATTTCACCGACCATTGAAATGAGGTCAAACTTGTTATTTATACGCATACTTGCTCTAAAGTTTAACCTAATCTAACTATACACTCAACATTAAAATATAATATTCGGTGGCCGGTACTACCTACACCACTTTACAAATACCTCGAAATGAGCAGAGGTCTGACAGATTGACAAAAGAAGACAAGAAAGGAGTTAGAAGAATCAGCCTTGAGAAGAGTGCTAGAGTAAGAATAGAAGAAATCCAATCTCCTGAGGCTCGAGGCTACATGCCTCATTAATGAAAAAAGTAGCTCACTGTCTTTGATGCACCAGGTAGTTAATGTTGGAGCGGTGCCTTGGAAAGATCACCTGTCAGAGCCATCCCTCAATTTGATATGCCTTATTGGGGTCACCTACTTTATGACACCCTTATTAACTACTGGATAATGACTGGTTAGCTCTGGGGAACCTAGACGCGGGCCATTGAAAGAATACAAAACTATTGGATCCAGAATTTTGGGATCCGGGAGCTTGCGCTCAAAGAATAATGAATGTTCAAAAATACACCCTTCTGGTGAAAATCCCCAGAATCTAGAGAACTTTACTATCCTTTATTGTTCTTGAATGCCTCCAAAATTTGGTGAATTCCATCTCCATCTATGTCCTTAATGCTGCTCCACCGGTCGCAGACAATTCTGAACTTCTCTTCAATCTTTCCAGCCTCGTCCCATAATTCACCTACTAATTTTACTGAGTCATGAGCCTAAAGCATCATCTTAGATATTCATGATAATTTTCCTCCTTCAAAGTCCCTGATAGACTGATACCAAGACTCCATCAGCTCATCATATTTACTGAGGACATAGTCCTCCGGGGTGCAAGTTTCAGTGGTAAAGGGATCAACTTGTGAAACCCTTCCAATGAATGTTTTGAACAGGTCCAAAGGATACCAGACCGCCGTGAATTTATCCTTTAGGGACATGACCAGTTGCTTGCATACCTCAATATTGAGGCCAAGTCTGGAGTGCTGGGCCAGGAGGAATTCAAATGATTCCTCTCCCAAAATTCCTGCCTCTATGATGGCCTCATCTCTGGAGCTGATGACTTCATCAAGTCCGGTCCTCCACCCCTCATATTTCTCTAAGTCCCCTTCCCATAGGACAATGGAATTTCTTACTTGGCCCAAGATATTATTAGCTAAGTAAAGGTTCGGGAGTGACACCTCGAAAAATTGCCTTATGACCTTGATCTGCTCGGCTATCCACCTATCTACAGCTTGCGCCTTCTTCTTCATGGCTCTGAGAGAATCTATGTCTCCCAATGGAAGTGGTGGTATGGAGGTGGAGGCTTCTAGATGGATTTCGGCCAGTGGCTGTGTAAGCTCTACTAGAAGTTCAAGGATATTTTCATTCTTTTCTCTTTCCTCCTTCAACTTTTGTGCCTATTTATCATACTAAGCTTCAACTGCCCGGGTTGCCTCTCTTAGCAGGTCTAGCTCTCCCTGCTTATCTCTCCTCCCCAGAGGCACTTCGGTGATTGCATAATCCTTGGACCTTATTGTTATCACATCTATATCTGGGGGAGGTGTTGCAATCCTTGCAACTATGCTTCTTCCTAGACCAGTCTAGATGGTATGGACTGTACGAGCCTTTTTGGGCTTCTTGGCCTCTGTGTTTTGGGCCATTATTTCAGCCAAGGAGAGGGGAACACCTATTTCTACCACCAGGGCCTTCATTTTCCTAGATTCCACCAGCCAAAGTGGTGGCTAGGGAAGTTTTGTCACTAAGGCTTGTGTGTTGGGACCTCCTTCTGAGTCTGGCGGTGCATTCCTGGTATCTATGGTTTCATCAGGCTCCTTTTCTTTTTCCTGTTCCTGTTCCTGCTCTTCGGATGCCTCAGCGTCTTCTGCCCTAGCGGCATCCTTATCTATGATGTCTAGGACCTCATCTCCATCAACCTCAGTATTACCTGTATCATTGAGAATTTCCCCATCTTTCTCAGCATCTATTGAGTCGACATTTATATCTTCGGGGTTCTCCCCCCATCCTGTTGCTGTCGTTCTTCTTCGATGTTATTTGCCAGGACATCCTTTTCCTTGGGCTCATATTCTAGAGGAGGTAGAGGTTTTGGCCAATGTTTGACTGTGTGACCTCTAATACCACCTCGCCGAATGTAGCCCAGGGTCTTTGGTCACCAGGAGTAACCACAGGCGTTTGGAGCATGATGGTAAGGGGTATGGTTGATCTCATAGGTCTGGTTTCCCTAGTTGTTAGTTGCTAATTTATTGTTTTCCTTGTACCTATCTCGGTCCTCTAGACCGGTGTTTCCTCCTACTTAGGTTCCTTCTTTTTCAGGTTCCTATACCTCTGTAACCACCTAATTTTGGTCTGTCGCAACTATAGACCCTATTTGCCCTAAGTGTGATCATACCCTCGATTTATGTCCAAACGACCCTGTTACTGTTTGGCATAATTCTTTTAATCGATTTAATGTC
>MU217376.1:147551-161107 GCA_018584345.1 Thuja plicata | reverse complement strand
AGTAGCACCGGTCTTACCTAAAGCCTATTGACAGTCTAAGAAGGAGGCTGATTCAAGGATGGTAGTAAGATTTTCATAAAGCCTATTGACAGTCATGAGACTGATTCAAGGATGGTAGTGTAGATGCCAGATACTTAGTGACAACCTATGTATTAAAAATCCTCTAACAAGGTCGCACCTAATAGTGTGTTTGTAACCTTTAACATGGTTGGCTCCTAATAGGGCTCACTTTAGAAGAGCAAAAATTTGGGGTATCGGTCCCAGTGGTTTTTTCCCTTAATAGGGTTTCCACGTAAAAATCCTTGTGTTATATGTGTATGGTTTATTACTTTATTATTTTACATTCTACATATGCATTTATGGATTAACTAGTATACTCTACATGTTTACTAAGCATCGGTAAATACAGTTTACTGCTTATCGGTTATCAAAGAGAATCTGGACAGACAAGGTAAACTGACAGACAATTATTTATTTCAAGTATTTCAATGGCATGCATCTTGTTGGGACTTAATAATTTGAGAAGTATTGATTGGTGGATTAAAGCTTAAATTGGATAAATTTTTAAGGCCACTGATTCACCCCCCCTCTCAGTTATTACTAACAAAAACTCTCTCCGGAATCATAACATGTGTCATTCTTTGAGAATGAAAACTCAGGAGAATGAAAATTTAATAATTATTTCTAATTATTAAATTTCCATACCAACTACACAACTATTGTATTAAATCACCAAGTTTATATGTATTTTTTAAAAACATTCGCCATGACAATTAAATTAATTACACCATGATAAAATAATTTCACGATAATTTATCATTAAAAGGAAGTCTGAATCGCCAATTAAATTAATAATTTTCCTATAAAAAACATTTGTAGTCGCCATATTTTTATAAAAATGGTCTACGTTATTAGAAATTTTGCAACCAAATATCCATACATTGAAACACAATTCACCATCAATATTAAAACTTTTCACTCCAAAAAACATGTGTCACCACGATTTTATACTTTTTGGGAGGGGGGGGTTCTTAAAGTTATCCCTACCGGAAACAAAAACCACCCAAAAACACAAACAAAGAAAAAATGAAAAAGCACAAGGGAAGAACTAGAAGGGCCTACCTTTGAACATGGGAGAGGTGGGAGGAAGAGCATGGGAGGTGCTCTGCAACTGGTTAACCTTGAGATGACCATGAACACACCACTACTAATCGCTGCTTGAGCACTGCTAATTACCGAGAGCAATTCACACTTAATCACTTGTTGATCACCTTAATCGCTCTAGGTAATCGCTCTAGATAACTTGTTCATGGTAAAAGGTGAAAGTGACAGGTAAAACCAATTTATACCCTTAGGTTAAAGAACATGTTGCTTCCTTTCGCAAATCCCAAAAAAAGGCAAACCCCCAGACTCCGGGCCCGGGGATTCCATGTAACCGCGCCCTCTAGAGAAAGAGGAAATGGTGACAGAGAATCACAGGGTCCGGAATCTAGCTGGAATAAAGAAGACAAACACTCTGGGGCCGGGCCCCAGAACAAAGAGAACCAAAAAGCAAAGAAACAACCCCCACGACAGCAAAGGTTGGAGAAAAAAAAGAAGAAAGGAGACAAAGCCAAAAGCAAAAAAGGGGACCCAAAATTTTGCCTACAAAATGTAGGGACGGGTATGTAGGGCATAACATATACCAGCAAGGGTAATATCATCATTCTTTAGAGAAACATTTGCAAGAAAGTCTGCCATTGTGTTATTTGATCTCTCTACCCAAATAATGTTAAAATCATCAAAGGATTCTAGTCTATCCCAAACAACATACTTATACAACTTCAGTCTATCATCATTTAAAACATATTTGGATCTAATTTGAGCTATGATTAGTTGGGAATCCCCATGAACTTGTAAACATTTAATACCATGCTTGATGGCAATAATCATTCCCAATATTAGTGCTTCATACTCAACTGTATTATTGGTACAATGAAAGGCTAGTAGGAAAGAGTATTTAAAAGTAATACCTGATGGGGAGATTAGAAAAACACCTGATCCTAATCCCTCTTTAGAGAATCCTCCATCAAAGTACATTTTCCACAACCCATCTTGTTGCAACAACAACTCATCTACTATTGGGTCAGTATTTCTCAATTGTGGCTTGAACTCCTCAAAAACAAAATTTTCCTTGTCGATATCTACACAAAAATTCAATTGATCAGGCATGACCATTTCAACCATGACTGTAGAACGAGGCTCTCTGTACAACTTGACCTCAGTGCCATTCATATGAAATGTTGCATATGACAAATATAGTTGCAATCTTCCACCCAGTGTTGTTGTCCATTGTATGGACAAAAGCATACCATAATGGGGTTTTGTGTCAACAACAACTATCTCCATTCTATAGGTAGCTTCAGGGAAAGAAATTTTTTTGACTTCAATATCTTTCAATTTTCCTATCACAGGAACTTCTCTATTGTCCATTGCATAACAACTTCCAGCAAGAGTACTGACTTGAAGGCCTAGCTCTTTCATGACATAATATGGCATCACAGTAGCTGCAACACCAGAGTCTATCATGCAATTCTTCACTAGAAAATGATTTATCATCAAAGTTACATAAAAGGGATCAACTTACAGTGATTCTTGAGTGATCACATTTCCAATGCAAATATTAGATAATTCCATGCTTTTTTCTAAGCCTTTTACTTGGTTATCCTTTTCATTGACAGATGGAAGTCCTCTCTTATCATTATTCAAGGTCAACGACACTTCTTTCTGGTTTGACATGGAGACATCTTCAATTCCTTTTGAAAGTTCTAATGTGGCTTGTTTATGCTCTTTTATCTTCAACATCCCCATCAGCGGGACTAAAACTTTCATTTGAGTAAGAGCATGTCTCATATCAAACATAGGTAACTCAAAAGATACATCACCTATCCTTTTAGCTTTCTTGGCTTTATCATTAGCCACTTGTTCTTCTACTTTTTTTTCCTCTTTCTCCTTCTAAGAAGAAGAAGATTCATCTTGCTTTGTAGTTTTTTTTTATTACCATTACCATGAGATTCTGCAACACTTTGTGGGGCATCCTATTTAATGAAAATAGAGGCAATTTTTCCTTGACCAGGCTCAACTATTCTATTTCTCAGATTGTATGCACTTCTAGCTTGGTTTATTGCTGCTATGGTCAGGGATATTTATTCTTCATCACTTGGTAACCTAAAATGGGGATGCTCCTTTTCATCTCCCACTACATTGATCATTCTTTGTGATACAATACCATTCTTTTCATTTTAATCAGAGGTCACTTAGGGATGGTATTCTAGGTATTTACTTCTTCTGCTACTCACTTATTCAATAGATTCACTTTTCTCAAGAGACCATGGATAAGGATTCCTCATAGTGAACATATTCACAACATGAATTTCTGATTCATGACCTATTTTCTCACTTCCCCTCCCCCATTTGATCAGCTAGGGCTTGGGCTACCACACATTGATAAGAAGAGTGGGGCATGTTGCAAGAAGCACACCAATGAGTATTTTCCACATAATTTGTACTATTTATTTTTAGTGGATCATGGGTTTCTTTTTCTTTTTTCTTTTCTTGGTTCTCAGGGATTGGCTTGCCATCCTTCCAATTTGTTTGATATGGAATGTCCCCCAGATTAGGCTATTTATCATACCTTTGATACTGGTACTTATTGTCATGAAAACCTTTATCATTCCTATCCACCTTAGTAGTAAGATTATTCACTGCATTTACTAATTTATCAACCCTATCATCCTCCTTAATAGGTTTGCTTGCTTTTCCTTTCTCTTTAAAAAGTTTTCCATCCTCTCTCTTCCCCATTTTCCCTGAGGCTTTCCTATTACTCTCAATGTCTATTGCTATTTTATAAGCCTCTCTCAAGGTACAAGGGTTCTTGTCTCTGAGAAGATATGAAATATTCCCATTAGCAACATTGAAATAGGTAGTTAGATATACTTGTTCATCTAACCTTAGAACTTGGAATAGCTTGTTCATAGCCTTTTGGAACATATTGTTAAAATCTGACATGCTCTCATAAGGGAATTTCCTAATGTTGTTAAATTCATTCAACATGTAACCTGAGTTAACATGTTCTTTGTATTGTTCCCTAAAAGAGTTAACAAATTCTTCCCAAGATGCTATGCTATCATTAGGAAAGTTCCTAAACCAATCCCTAGCATCTTCTATCAAGGATTGAACAAAAAGCTTCATAATTACATCTTCATGTTCTATTTCAAAATTAGTAATATTATCTGTAAAAGCTTTTAAATGTTCTTTATAGGTTATGAGATTATTTCCTGTGAACTTAGGGATTCAATCTCTTACCTCATTGGGGATCATGTTGGGATGACCAGGGATTCCATCAAAGAAAAGAGGTCTGTATCTATCCAAATGGACAGGTCTTCTTTGGAAACTTCCCAAAGTATTTTTTCCACTTGGTCCTATTGCACCTCCTTGATTTTGAGTATGTTGAGGGCCTCCTTGCTTTAAATTAGATATTTGAGCACTAGGACCAGGACCAGACTGTTGAGCATTTAGACCATCACCACTTGGTGGATTATTTTACTGTGTCCTAGTATTAATAGGCATAGAGCTACTTGCAGTAGTATTGGTGGTAGCACACAAGAAAGCTATCCTCATTTTCATGTCAGCTACAACTGCCTCTAACTCCATCTTTTCTAGCTGCTTGGATAGATCTTCTTTGGCTTTTCTAGCTTCCTCAAGTTCTATGTCAACTTGAGACATTCTTGTAGGGACAATTTTGTTTTGCTTAGGCTCATTGATACTTATGCTAATAGCCTTTTGATTTCCTTTATCAGAGACATCTTTATCACTTTTCTCAAGCTTTGCATTCTTCTCAATATCATGAGGGTGCAATTGTCTTATGACATGTCCTCCTTCAAACTCATCTTTGCTAGATCTTGATATTTTATTTATTGTTTCCTTAGAGGTGCAATATCACCAAAAAAATCATGTTTGGACCCTTAACCTCCTCATTTAGGCTTTTAGCCTTAAGCTCATTTCTCCTTGTCTTTGCCAAGAGTTCTTCCCTCTCAGTTAACAAGTCATACAATTATTGCTCATGCCTTTTTCTTGCATCTTCTATCTCTAATTCTTGTTCATGCTTCTTTCTTCTTAAGGATACAACTTCCTCTCTTAATTTATCAGAATCATAAGATGTTGTTTCAGCTACAGATGTCTCTCCTGGTTATTCTAGAGTTTATTGTGTAGGGAAGAAGCCTACATCTATCATCTCTCCATCTATGAAAGGATCAATAGGTATATCAGCTCCAAAAGGATCTATTGGCCTTGATTGTTCTGCACTTTCAGATGAGGATGACCTTCTTTCAGGGATAGCGGTTTCTTTTCTCCCTTTTGAAGTATTGGGAGAATCATGATTGACCCACCTCTCTTGGACCACTATCTCCTTCTAGGTGTATGGAGTTCCTCTCCTATATATTTCTCAGGATTAGCTCTATAATAAGACCTGGTGTTTCTTTATTGACTCATTTTAAAATCAGACAAGTCTTTTCAATATTTCAATATGCAAGTCACATTGGAATGCACAAAGTATTAGAGTTTCCACCCACAACTAGTATAAGATAATTTAAATATTTTTCTCAAGAAATGGAATAATGAAAGAATTAGTTTCTATGAACTTGTAACCTTATTGTTAAAACCCACTTCTCTTTAATGTTATTAATCAACTTAGAACTGTATCAGAAGTACTGGAAAAGATGCTGCACCAGACAATCTAGGATAAACTAAACATGGTTTACTTCAACCCTACCCAGTAGATTCACCACTTTGTTAGTGAATCAGATGGAAAAATGATATGATAATAGAACAATTAGCTCCTTAGAGATGGCTAGCAAATTTTCACAATATTTTACACTTCCTTCCCCAACAAACTTACCATTTTGTTAGTACTTTTTCTTATAGAATCTCAATATAGAAATTATGCTTGACTCTTAGATTCCCAATTCTTTATTCATACAAGTAAAAGTCTAATTGATGAGGATTAATCCTCCTTCTTTGAGCTCCATAGATTTAGGCGGGTGTACCTTTCATAGTTTACTTCTTCTCAGTAATCTTTAACATTGGATCAAGGGTTACACTGATTTGTCACTTTCCTTTTTCTGCAACAAATGATAACACATCTTGCAAATGAATATGAATAATTCAATACAAATCTTAACAAGCCAGACCATGAACTTGGCAAGGGAAAACAACAGTGGAACGATGATTCTCATCCTTTTTCTTTTCAGAGTTCTAGACTCAGGAAGGCTAACCTAATGATTCTCTCTTCAAGGAATCAACAAATTGAATTTTATTCTTCAATACAATTGATTAAATATATATGTTCTTAATAACATAAATGTAAATGATTATTTTGATTTAAGATTGATGATGATAACTACTTATCAAAACCTAGACTAGTGCCTAATCCTGGGCAAAGAGTCAATTGAGATATACATTCATAGAAACTAATTAATTGAAACACACATGAAACTCAGATGGAGTGCCTTACAAACCACCTTCTCATTTCCACATCCACGTATCAAATTCCTACACAAATATATAGCCCTCTGGAGCTACTCATAATATTTATTCCCTCCTTGAAAGAAACTTACAAATAATCACACAATTATGTTGTAACAAGTACATTTAAAATTCCTTACAAATTAAACATACAAGGGCATAAAAATAAACACAAGAAGATATCATTGATGTGAAAAAGGAAACTTCACTATATTTTATTAATATACTTTTGCTTCAATACATTCAGAGAGACAAAAATCTTGAAAATAAACCAAATTTAGAAGTCTGCCTTGCAGTTCTTAATTCATCATCCTTTTCAATATCTTACAAATTGCTATATATAAAAAGAACTAGCCATCTTGGAATCCTTAGAGAGAAAGGATGCAACAAGATTCAAATGGCTAGGATAAACCTAAAAGTACTAAAAGACAAAATTACAGTTACATATTCAGTCGGTGGAGAAAACACTTGAGTAGATGATTTGAAATGATTCCAAATCTTTGGCAGTTGGCACCTTTGTCTGTAGTTATTCTGGGTAACCTCTTAAGGTTGTTGTGAGACCTAGTGACCACAAATATAGGCTAACTTACACTAGTCTTGGTTATTATTACCCTCCTTGTGCTCATTGATCAAGTGCTAGGTGCCACTCTACTCCTCATCCATCACATCCAAGTCGATAGTTGTCAGCTTCTTCTTGGGCTTGGTGATGTTGTCCCACTATGTAACTTCAACATCTGAAGGATAATTAAAAATTTGTATGCTCTCTAACTGTACCTTTTTCCTCTCCCATCTGGCATCGGTTATGACCTTGACATATGTAACAAAATTCATATAGTCTGCTTATGCTTTGAATGCTTTGTCCAAGGCTTTATTGAATCTGTCCATGTCCAGGACACTATCTTCTATCAAGAATTCCTCTATACTAGGAAGTAGAGTATCAAAATCATTTCTCCATTCTTCTATTAGTTTTATCTTATCATCTTCTCTCTTGACTGGAGGAATAAATCTGTTGAAGTCTGAACCAAACATACTAACCCTTGCCTGTATTTGATTAACTTTGCCTTTGAAGAAAGACAATGCTGTTCCAATTTGTTCAATCATCTCTCCCAATTGAAAAACAATCTCTGGGAGATCTGTCCTATGTGGCTACAAGGCTTCAAGTCTTTCAAATAGTGATCCCCTTCTTAACCAAGTGCCAAAGTATGGATCCAAGGTTTCAATGTGGCTTTTGACCTTTGTCTCTAGGCTAGGTACCTTGCTATAAGCTTTGTGTAACAAGTCCACTTTTCCCTTTAGGCTATCTATCCTCTGCTACAAGATGTTCAATAGGGCATTTAATGCCACTTCATTTTGATCTTGGCCTGGTTGCCCTATTTCTTGAGGTAAATATTTTGTAGTCTCTATTTGAGCATCCAAAACCTCTTTGGTGGAGTGGGGAGAGCTTTGAGAGCCTCTTTTATTTTATTATTTAACACCTCTAATTTCCCATGTAATGAATTGACCTGAATCAAACATCTTTCCCTGTCCTTGATCACAACAACATATTCATAAAATAGTTTTGCATATTTGGTAGAGAGCTATTCTATTTTTTCTTGATTCAAATGGGTGAAGTGGGTGACTGCTTGGGATATTTGTAGGTCAGTAGTGTTCTAGACTGTCTAGATGATCTTATCTCCATCCATTTTATCTTCCACACAGACCAAGGAAGGCTTTTGTGGCCTTGGTACTAGAGACCACATGGCTAATGTCTGATATCTAGGATCATATCCACATCCCCTATTCATCTCCTCAATTTGTGTTTTAGAGGACAAGATAGCATTTGGTTGCTTTGTGATTTGATTAATGATGAAAGCAGAGGCCAAATCCCACCCAGGCACAAGCAACATCCCACTAGATTTGACTAGTTGTGTTGCTTCCACAGGGGTTATTGTTTCATTCTCAGGGTCATAATCTATCAAGGCTTGTAGGGCCTCACTTTGAACTGTGTCTCCCCCTATTAATTGCAATTGTGCCCCTACTTGTTGCTTCCTCCAAATCAAGAAGTTCTTAAATTCATCTATCTTGATGAAAGTCTCATCACTAAGGAACTCTTCTTGGTGGAGCTCTCTCTCATCTTGACATAGCTGAAGGGGTAACTCCACTTCTTCTTGGATGTATTTTTCCAATTTCTTCCCTTCCCTGATATTTTTTCTCAACTGATGGTGGTAGTGTCTGTCACTAGTGATCAAGGAACTTACCTTGTCCCTTTTCTTTCCCTGAGTTTGTACTTCAGATGTCTCCCCTTGTTTTATTCTCTATTTTTTTCCTTGGGGGCTCATTAGTCACCTCAGTGTCAGGAACCTTTGTAAGGTCCACTTCCATGCTCTATTATGCTATAGGTGGCTAATCCATGGGAGGAGGGCTATGTATTGGGTATCCTCCTTCACTATCCTCTTCATACTTTGAGGATGAGTGCTTCTCAGGACCTCTTTGCTTGTCTCCAATAAATCCTTAAAGTTGACTGTATAAAGTGTTATAAGAATCAATCATCTTTGTGAGTCTCTGCATATAAGGCACTCCTAGGAAAAAAAATCTGAATGGAATCCCTACCTTCTTCATCTATTGCTCCAAGCCTATCAAATCTTGACATTTCTCATCTCTTCTTGCTGCTTCCTCATCCTCCAAGATATTTCTAATGAGGTCTTCCTCAACACATTCTTCATGCTCTTTGATAGAAATTATGCATGGGGTCAGAAATTTTTTTGCACTCTTAATTAAACCTTCTGGGTCTACATACATGTACAAGGCCATGCTCATTCTATACAGACCCAACCACTTATTCACTGCATCCATGGCTCTTTTCCCAATTGTAAAGTTAGCCACTTTGAATTTCCTGGGAGTGAATGTACCTTTTCTATGAGGAGCCAGGTGCTCCTTATCTGTCCACATCAATTTCCAGATGAATTATATCAAGGCCACTCTTGGAGGTACATACTTAGGAAGTATGTGTGGAGGATGGGAGCACCCATAAACTCTGATTATAGTAAAATTCTTCTTATAGTAGAAATCACCCCAATTGTGGTCTCCTGGCCATTTATCTACATATTGGCAAGGTCTCAAAGGTTTAAGTGCTTTGGCTGGTAGCCTAGTTACATTTAGGCCCAATAATTGCAGAAGTGGATGTACTATCTAGTTCTCAAAGCCACAAAACTTATTCTCATTAGAAGTATAATTCCACACCCTAATCCATAACTGTATGAGGTTTAGTTGGCCTTGGAATTGAGCTCTTGGTCTTATAAATTCTATGTTCATGCTGGCAATGTTGAAATATAATGTCAAATGCATTAGAAGAGAATAATGTATGAATTTAGGGTTAAATTTCTTCTGAATGCTGATCAGGCCCTATTGCATTCTATCTATGACATACAGGATGTAGTCAAAATGTGTGTTGGCATGGGAATTCTGAATATCCAAAATAATCATGAGTAGGTGTGCAGGTAACCTCTCAATATGTTTATCTATGCCTAAAACCTTGCACAACCCATATGCTATATATTTGATATAAAAATAGAGGTCTTTGAACTTGTAGGGTGCACCCTTTGAAACATGTAACGAGTCCACATAGTTCCTATTTTACCTAGGCACATGGGCTTGGACCAATTTAGTGACTATGGTGACCTCCCTAGCATATTTGCTTTGCAATTTCTTCAAGTCTATCTCTGTGGAAGAGGCATGATAAATGATGAAGGATTTCATGAATGATGACCTATCTAAGGTCACTAAGGTTGTTTCATCACTCTGTCTAATTGTTTTAGAGGTAGAGTCATATCTTGCAGCTAGGGTTATCAATAGGTCAACATCTCCAAAGACATCAGGGATAATTAACTTGGCAAGACCTAATTTCCAAGGGTTTGAGATAGGAATCTGTCTATCCATGTTGCTATAAAAGTAGTTGAATAAATGAAAACCAGAGCACTTGAGAGTGATGGGATCCCTACATTTAGACATAACTTCAGAAAAGGATTCATCATCTACCTTTTTATTTTTGTTTGTTCCTAGTACCAGAGGAATGAACTCATCTGAAAAGTTCCTCTTCCCTTTCTTCTCATCCTCTACATCTTTACTCCCTCCACTGTTGCGACCCCACTTGGTCCATCTTGACTCATCTTTGCTGATTCTTCTAAATAATTCTCCTCTCAGACACAAGTTTCTCAGGCTTACAATTCACTCTATAACTAAAGCAATTCTTCACTCTAAAAACTTTCAAACTTATGCAATTTCTCTGCTTTGTACTCTGAAAAATTTGGTAATCACAATGTACAAACGTTGTGTCTATTTATCATTGAAAATTGAATGCACCAGTCTAGTCGAGAATTTGGAAACCGTTGCTCAATCACTTCTACTATAACTTTGCGTGTCTCGACATCAATTCTTTCCTAGCCGTGGCACTTGAAGTTGACAAGAAATCAAATTTGAATAGCCTAGTTGGAGCAGTCATAAGTACTTTTTCAATTTTAAATCCTTATTATATGCAAAAATACTTGATATTCTATCTGATTGGCTATTTTTCTTGCTTTTCATAGCTCAACGGATCACTTGTACCATGTCAGAATATTTTGTCTTTAATAGGCCCTGGATTTTATAATATTTCCTTGGCATGGCGTGAGAGAAAATCCTTAAGATTTTACCATACTTAGACCATGGTTTATCTGGGGATCACGTGATTGCTTTATCTCCAAGTCACTGAGAGTTTGATTTGACTCAAGTTATATCATGAGATCTAGCGCTAGCCACACAATCTTCTTCTTCAGCAACGGTTATCACTAAGTTGCTAGATGGTTTGCTTAACTTTGATTCTATTATGAGATTACGTGACTAAGGCAAAATAATAACCCTTTTTTAAATCTGATTCTATATGGAGATTCAATGACTAACTAAGTCTCTGAATCACTGATCATTTCAACTAACCATGGATCTACTTAAAGAGATTATGTGCACACCGCTAGATTTGAGTCATGTTAACGGTTCAGATCTTTCTTGTCAACTCAAATTTTATCCTTAACTTAACCTTAATTCATTCAAAGATCACATGACTGAGCAAACTCTAAGTCACTGAATGTTGTACTTTACCCTAAATTTATTTAGAGATCAGGCGTAGAGCATACAATGAGATCTTGATCTACGCCTTGCGTTGATTCTCTAAATCAATTTATACTTTCTCATTCTGTTTGGAGATTACCTAACTACCCTTGATCTTCCTTTTAATCTATGGCCTGTGTTGAATCTCACAATCTTTGGCCTTAACTCCATTTTATTCTAAGATCACGTGACTAAAGGCTATCTCACAATATTGTAATTCTTGGACTAACTCTAGTTAAGTTTGGACATTCAGAGATAAAGGATATCTCTAAATCCCTAAAATATTTTCTTGACCTTGGGTTTATTCAGAGACTTCACGAACACCATAGATCTCTTAGACACTACATCTCAGCCATTATCTCTTGATCGCTGAATAATTCTTGACTTTTTGACTTCTTCTAGCGATTCAGTGCCAGACACACATCTCTGTATTCATCCACGGTCCAGATTCACCCACAAAAAACTTGAATTGGCTTTGATTTAACCATGGCTAACCATAGTTCATTTGGAGATTCAGTGACTGAATGAATCTCTAAGTCACTGAAGAATTATTCTAACTTGGGTTCTATTTGGAGATCACGCACTATCCCTTAGATCTTTTCTTCATCAACGATCAGTGCTAAGTCTCACAATATTTATGTACTTTATCAATTCTTCCCGAGATTACATGATAACCCATGATTTTTCTTTGATCCAATGACTTGCGCTGAATATAGAGACCATCTTCTTATCCAAACTTTCTTTCTAAGATCACGCGACTAAGTTATCTCTGAATCTTGTAATAAAATTTACTTAACTTAGTCTCAACCTGGGGTTTATCTGGAGATCACATGACAAGCCTTATCTCCAAGTCTCTGAAAGATTTATTAACTCATGAGTTAATTGGGAAATCACACGCAGGCCTCACGATCAAGTCAAAGATATAACAAGATCTACGACTATCGCTTAATCACTGAAGAAAACCTTGACTTTGGCACTTGTCTAGAGATCACGTGCCAGCCACTCATCTTGGAAAAGATCAACAATCCTCACTGAATCTATAAATTTTTTGCTTAATTCTGATTTCTTTTGGAGATCATGCGACAAAGAAAAAATGAACTCTATCTTGACCTCGGGTCATATTACAAGATTACACAACTGAGAAATATCTGAATCGTTTAAGATTTCATATAACTTGAGTTAAGTCATGAGATCTAGTGCTAGCCACATGATCAAAATTACATCCACGGTTGTCACTGAGTCTCTGAATCATTGAGCCAACTTCATATTTATTTAGTGATCATGCACCAACCACATGATCAGATCAAGATCAACCGTCTACGCTTAATCTCTGAATGACTTAGAGCATATTCCATTATCTCAAGACTAAGAGATACAAGATTGCACCAAGTCTCTAGACCAGATGGAATATTCAGTTCTGGGTAAAAGTATGAAGCTGTGTCGCACTTGAGGACCATTCTCATAGTTTCGACCAAAATTTTTTCAGCCAAAATGTTTTCGGCCGTACATATGTGGCACAAACGTGGTGCCATGTGGCGTCGATGTGGTAAATGTGTTTCAGCCGAAACCAGTTTCGACCAAAAAATAATGAGTAAATATAAGCCAACTATGTTCTATCGATGAAGAATTGGCACATATTTATATTGGGGGGTTTGGCCGAAACTGGTTTGGCTGAACCCGTTTGGGCCGAACCAGTTCCGGCCGAAACTGTCTGTGTGGCATCCTATGTGGCAGCCAAATAGGCAAAAAATTCAAAATTACAGAACTTCTCACTTAGACAACTGATATCTTCATAAAAAATCAACCATTTTAAAAATCTAAATATACCCTTTTGTAGAGCTCGGAGTCTAGATTATGGTAATATAATTTTTATTGTG
>MU217376.1:118090-147501 GCA_018584345.1 Thuja plicata | reverse complement strand
TAGGTATTTTAACATTGAAGAACATGCTCGTTCAAAAAAATAAAAAAAAATAGCAAATCATGTCAGAAAATTTTACAACTTATATGTAACACTAGAGGAGAGAGTCCTCTTCAAGAATATGTAATTTTTTTTGTATTTGGTTTATATTTGCTAGGGAAAATGTGGAGGGAGAAAAAAACTGTTAATTTCGGGTAACTCTGACTTTGAATAGTTATAACAGACAAAATATATACCAAAAACTAATATTTCTTTTTTTATGCACTAGCTATACATGTCATCTAAAACATATTATGAAATCAGAGAAAAAAAAGATCATTTGCATATATTTAGTTGGAGGGAACTAGACCCTACATTTTCAACATTTTTTGCGCAGTTAAAAATGAACTTCAAAAATTAAAAAACTAGGTCAATAATTATTCAAAAAAATAAAAAAAAATTATAGGCATAAACTACATCCAATTTTACACATTTCATTAGTTTACATCATTTTTAAATTCTAAACACAAATGCCACTTTTATGTCATTAAAGTTTAACAGTTTTGCATGTCGTGGTCCTCTTCCTTTGTAAAAGTGTGACACAAGTTTGTTCTTTTACCCTTCTGATTGTGAGATTAAGAGATAAAGGCAGAGGCTAAAAAGCACATGACTTATAAGACTTAAGTTACTCGACAAAAAATAACTTCAAATTAGAACAAGGTAATGAAGGACTAGGGTTTTACACGAAAAGGACATAAATGACCTAGGGTTTAGGGTTTTTAACCATTTTTTTCACTTCATTGCTCAGATCACAGACACTTGCAGGAAAACTTAATGGTACATTTGAATAGACCTTGACATTTTTAGGCATAACTAATACTGGGAATCAAAACCTTTTAGCAAAACTCAGAAAAACTAGAAATATACCCAACATGGTGTAGCTGACTATCGTACCTTAATTTTGTTCCAAGTATCTTTTCTTATTGTAATTGTTAGATTATGATGTTAAGTAATATTTTGATCCAATGTTCATGATGATGTCTTGTTTACTTTGTATTCAGATTTTGACTGAGAATTATATTTATATTCAATGGAGGTTATTGGACTTCTTGTTATGGCTCATTTATGCTGTAGATATATGTCTTTTACCTTCAATAGATATATGGTCAGATAGCTAAAAATGATTATTTAAATACTTTAATTTAAATGCGTTATGAAGTGATTATATATATGTTGTGATTTTGTACTACACCACCATTATGGATTTCGCTTGTTGGTTCTAGTAATAAATGAGATAGAGTTGTAGTAACTTTCTTGCGAGATCTAAATGATGTCATGTTCTCCCTCAATGTGATTATGTGTTTGTTTGTGCTTCGACTATTTTTATGATGAGAATCTACACTTGATGTTTTCTTGTTTACTGAATAGGTACCAGGTACATTCATCTTGAGTATAGGATTCAAGTGTATACCTATATCCTCAGAAGTGGCACCAGGAGATAGTGACATTGGCCGTTCATGTTGAGCCAATGCCATCCCTGTGTGGGTGACATATTTGTAATGTTGTTTTATTAATCAACCCTCTAGTTATTTGTTAGAATAATTGAGAGAGGGGGGGGGGGGGGGGGGGGAGNGGGGGGTGAATCAATTGGCACCCAATTATCCTACAGTTCCAAATTATTCTAGATGTATATAATAAAAATTTCAAACATATAAATCAACTCGGTGAAATGTATATTGTTATCTCAAACTTTAGTCATATAACGAGTAGCAGTAAACCAATACTATGATTACCGATCAATGTAGATAAAGTAATGTGTAAATAAAAATAAAAATTCACAACAATCATACACATTGACACATATATTTTTAATGTGGAAACCATGCTAAGAGAAAAACCACCTGGGATTGGTAACCCAAAATATTTCACTCTTCTAAAGTGAGCTCAGTTAAGAGCCAACCCTGTTAAAGGTTACAATGCACACTGTTAAATGTGAACTTGTTAGAGGATTTAAAACTGAAAGTTCTCTCTTGACCAATCATTCACTATGGGGTCAACAAGAAAACACTCATCATTCATTAAAATTTCATAATAAAAACTTTCACGTCCTACTCGGTTAAGAGATTTATCTATAACAATGGTTAAACTGATACAGTAATGATCTAATTCAAACACAACTCTGTTTGCATATTTTCAGATCTATGCTAAGTACATAATACCTCTAATTAATTTTTTCACTTCAGTTCATTTGATTCTTCATACTCTGTTCTACTCGGTTAATGCTCTTTCCTCTCTCGCTCGGTGATGTCTGCAAAAATGCTTGCTTATGTCTTTAACTAGTTTGATCAGTCATGCATAAAATTTTCATGTGTGCACATCAAGTGTGATTCATAATGAATCTCTTGTCTCTTATATAAACATCATAACTCATTTAATTTCTATCCTTTAGATTTTTTGGCTTAATATCCATCATTGGTTTTTCCGCTTAAACCTTCCTTGACAGTTGTGTTAAAAACATGTTTCAATCTTTGTTGTCCGATCTTCCTTGAATTTTCATAAAAAAATGATCATCATAACAAACCTTATCATTTACCTCGAAATCATCAATTTCCAACTCATCATTCTAGTTGGCCTCAGTTTGATTAAATTGCTCGGTCAATACCGTGACATGTTGGTGATCCCTAGCTCGGTTATCATTGTGCTCGGTATGCACTATATTTACTTGGTGTTCACTATTATTCGGTGTAAATATAACTCTTCAATTACCGACCACATAAACTTTGTTTGTTCCAGAGCTTCAATCCATAATAGATGTTTGTTACCATAATGATACTCAAATAAGTTGACATCAATGACAATACATTAACTGATTAATGTCTATCATCATATCTGTAACTTGGTTGACTATCAAAAAAATGACTTAAAACATACAATCAGTTGTAGTTCATCAATCTCTCCCTTTGGCATTGATGGCAACACAATATGAAAAAGTATAAAAATGCCATAGAATACCAAACTTATGTTCTAGAACTGCAAAATGCTATGGCTCTCCCTAGCTTGAGTATATAAAATGTTTCAACATTGAAAACTCACCATGCAGACTGTAGATAGATATGCCATTTCTCTCCCTTTCTCTGTAGAATATTCTTTCCCTTTAGTGGATAGATATTTCATTAAATCTTCTCCCCCTTTGACAACAATGCCAAAAAGAAAATATACAGCTCTTCATTAGCCAAAAAAATATCTCTAGTTTTCAGTGTAGTAGAATAAGTACCTTGCAGTGTACTAATATGTCTGTGTCAATCCAGTTCAAATTTTGCATCAACATGATTTATTTATGACTATATGTAGGTTGATGCAACCTCCTAGTCAGCTTAGTGACCAATAGACAAGGGACGAACCCCTAGTCTACCCCTCAAGTACTCAAATTTCTCCTTTGGTAAGGATTTAGTGATTATGGCTGCAAGTTGTTCTTTTGATTGTACATATTCCAGTATAACTTGTTTCTCTTGTACTTTTTCCCTCAAGTAATGATACTTGATAGATATCTTCTTTGTTTTTGCATGCATCATAGGGTTCTTTGAAATATTTATTGCACTAGTATTATCACAATAAATTATCAATGGGTCAGTGATATCTTCATTCATACCTTTCAAAATTTGTTTTATCCATGAAAAGTTCGAACAATTTGCAGCAACAACAACATATTTTTCTTCTGCAGTTGACTGAGATATGCATCCTTGCTTTTTACTTATCCAAGTAACTAAAATTTCTCCTATAAAGAATGCTCCACTAGTAGTGCTCTTTCTATCATCAATGGTCCCAGCCCAATCAGCACCATTGTAAAATTTTAGTTCAAACTTTCCTTCCCTTTTGTACCATAGTCCATAATCTTTAGTGTTCTTCAGATATCTAAAAATTCTTTTTACAATAGTCATATGTGATTCTCTGGGATTAGCAAAAAATCTTGCAACAATTCCAATTGTGTGTTCTATGTTTGGTCTTGTGTGTACAACATACATCAAATTTCCAATCGTAGATCTATACAAGGTATGATTTACCTCTGGTGTCTTATCTTCTTTTGTCAATTTGCGTCCTATCACCATAGGTGTTCTGACTGGTTTTGATTCTTCCATTCTGAATGTCTTCAGTACTTCCTTGATGTATTTTGATTGAGTAATGTAGGTGCCTTCAGCCATTTGTAAAATTTGCAAGCCAAGAAAAAATTTGATCTCTCCAAACATTGACATTTCAAATTCTTTCCTCATTTCATCAGCAAATGATGTGCATAGGTTATCATTTCCTCCAAATATAATATCATCAACAAAAATTTTAGTGATAAGGGTCTTATCATCATTTCCTCCTTTCAAATAAAAATTGTTTTTATCACTTGTTCTAATAAATCCAGTCCTAATAAGATAGGAATGTAGTCTTTCATACCATGTTCTCGATGCTTGTTTCAATCCATATAAATATTTGTGTAACTTACATACCATATTTGTCTGATTAGGATCAAAAAATCCTTCAGGTTGTTCAATGTATACCTCTTCTTCTAGTATTCCATTAGAAAATGAAGACTTAACAACCATCTGATATACTTTGAATCCTTTATATGCAACATATGAAAGTAATATTGTAACTCCTTCAAGTATAGCAAAGGGTGCAAACGTTTCTCCATAGTCAATACCTTCTTCTTGTGCATACCCTTTGTATACTAATCTTGCTTTATTTCTAGTTACATATCCATTCTCATTCAATTTGTTTCTGAATATTCATTTGGTGCCAATGATATTCTTATCACTCGGTCTTGGTACTAATGTCCATGTTTTTTTTTCTGTATCTACTCAATTTCCTCATTCATTGCAATAATCCATTCTTCATTTTCAAGTGCATATCTAACATTTTTAGATTCAAATTTACAAAGTAAACATGTGTTGTCTTTCAACTTACTCTATGTCATCATGCAAGCTCTTTTATCTCCAATAATCTAATTTTGTGGATGATGTCTTCATACATATTTTTCAAGTACGAGTTAAATTCTTTGTTCTTCATTGTGTTCTCCAATAGGTTCATTATGTTCTTTTCATGATCTTCAGTTGCAACATTTTCCTGATTCATGGTTGGTTCTTCCTATTGCTTGGTAACATTACCCTATTGCATGGTAATGTTAGGTATCTACATGGCAAACGTTTCTGGTTCTTCAATGTAGACAAATCTATTGTAATCTTCTGGTTCTTTTGTGCTTTCCTCATCATTTTTCTCAGCAAATTCATCAACTGCTACATTTTCACTTTCAATGATCTTGTTAGAAGTATTGTTCAAACATTTATAAGATTTTCTCTTAGTATAACATCCAAGAAATATTCCTTCATCACTTTTTGTATCAAATTTTCCATTTCTATCATCCTTCAAAATATAACAACGACTTCCAAATATTCTAAAATAGCTCACATTAGGTGTATACCCATACCATAATTCATAAGGTGTCTTGTTTGTATCTTTCTTCAGTTGTACTCGGTTCAGTGTGTATACAACATTACTGAAAAATTTTCTCCAGTATGTTTGTGCAACATTATTTTTAGTCATCATTGTTCTAGCACAATCTACAATTGATCTATTTCCCCTTTCAACAATTCCACTCTGCTGTGGTGTCCTTGGTGTAGAAACCTGTCTCTTAATTCCATACTCATTACAAAATTTAGTGAAATCATCAAAAATAAATTTACCTCCTCTATCATATCTCAAACACTTCAGTTCTCTACCAGTTTCTTTTTCCATTTTAGATTTTTACCATTTGAACATCTTAAATGTTTCAAATTTTTCTTTTAGGAACATGACAGTCATCATTCTAGAGTAGTCATCAAAAAATAAAATAAAGTATTTGTCCCCATAATGAATTTGTGTTCTCATTGGTCCACATAAGTCTGTACAAACTATCTCCAAAATATCTTTAGATGAAAAATTCTTTCTCTTAAAACTAGATTTTGACATTTTCCCCATTTGACAATTCTTGCACATTACACGGTCAAGTTTAGATAAGCTCGGCAAGCCTCTAACTTTTCTTTTCTTACTAATCTTAACCATGTAGGAAAAATTTACATGACAAAGCCTTTTATGCCATAATTGTAATGTCCCCATTTTTTAGCAGGTCATTGAAATGATGGTGCCAGGTCATTATTGCAATCCTCATGGTCTGGCGAGGGGTTTAGAGGGTCATTGGTGTGAACTTACTATTTATAGTAAGTCAAGGGATAGTTTCGATGAGCTCAGATGAGTTAGAGGAGTTGAATGATGCTCTTAGTTTTCATTTTTGGCTTTCAATTTGGGCTCCAAGAATCTTGGAGAGAGTGTCTATTTTTAGTAAGTCACCCCGTCAGGTTCGTTCATCATCTTTTATCATCAGGATCACTCCAGTGCAAATAGATTTTGATTATGATGCTTCTTCAGTGGTTTTTGCAAGACGGGTAAATTATTATTATTATTTGATTAAATTTGCTAAGGTTGCCATTATTTTTGGTATTATATGTTGGGAAACTTAGTGTTATAGCTCGTCAGAACTGGGATGAAAATTTTTAAATCTTGGGCACAAGAAATAGGGACCTTGTGTGTCATAATTTCATGATATTGATGAAAAGGTCATTTTTAGAGCCAAATGAGTTAATAAATTATATTACTCAATATGTGCTTAGGTATAAAAGTGCTTCAAGTGAAAATTGTGTGAGAGAAGACACTTTTTAATTATAAAAGCAATAGGCAAGGAATTCATTCATGATCTATCAAATATTGATTATTGAATTTGTTCCTGAGAATTGTTCCTACTTTCTGTGCCCTAGTTGAAGGGTCAAATTAGTTGATGGAAGACTGATTCTTCTTCATCTAATCCTCAATCGATTGTTGTTGTATGATCGATTGTCTCTCTTGGTTTCTGTTGTATAACCAGTCATTTTCTTTCATATTGTGTTGCCTATGTTTGAAGGAAGGATTCAATTCTGAAATTGAATCATTAATTGAACTGTGGCATGTCCAGAGGTCAAATTGGTTGTTTCAACAAAATATACTGAAGCTGGAGAATTATTGTCTGAATCATTTTCTGTATTGGGACTGATTGAAGCTGGAGTTTTTTGCATATTGGCTACGGGTGGAATCAAACAGTAGCAGCAAATCGCGTGGAGGAGGCTGGGAGTCTTAAGGTGGCGTTAGCCACTATTTGGTAGTGTTGCTGCCGAGTGGAGAAGGCTGGGGATTTTAAAGTGGCATTAGCCACTGTTGTATTTCTACAGCCGCATGAGGGAAGCAAAATTCTAGCCGTAATTTGATAGTTACGGGTTGTGTTTGGAAGAAAACAGGAGGAGTTAGCTGCCATCAAACTCTAGGCGCAGACATAGCCAATACCATTTTTTTCTTATATATGTATTGGTTTTACTTGTAGCAATAAATATCGCATTTTATGAGGCTTGATTATATTTCATGTTGTAATAAGTTAAAATGCATATGAAGAGTTATCACCATTGAAGATTGAAGTTCAGACAAATCAGTTTTACATTCAATTCGAACCTAGTGAAATTTGCAAAAATGAATGGTATTTCTAGAATTTCAAAACATTGAAATATGTTGTTTAAACTGTAATGGCATTGAAATTTGTGATTATTAAGACAAAGGCAATTATCTACATCTACATGTTTTCACAAATCCTTTTGTAAATGAGTGGAGGATAATTATAATATCAAACAAACTAGTGGAAATTATCTACAAAGTCAGATTAAGCTCTGTGCTAGATTGTCTGCCAACTATTTGACAAAATGTCAAACACATGATTTGTATAAGAAATTGATGAAATTAGAGGGTTTAAAGATGAGGCCAAGTTAGGCTCATCATAAAAACCATACATCTTCATTCTTAGCCATCAAACAAGTAGTTTCAGCAGTGTCAAGATAGAATAGGTTACCTTTTGATTGTTCACCAGTGCCGATCAAATTTCCTGTTCCATCATAGATTCTAGCTTTTCTATTTTCAATTGTAACTCGATGACCTATGTTATTCAACTGTGAAACACTCAATAGATTATAATTAAGTCCTTTCACCCAATATGCATTCTCACATTTGATTTGATTATTCAACATTATAGTACCTTTTTCTTTCACTTGACAAGGTGTATCACTTCCCATTCTAACAGATCCACCATTATAATACTCAAGAAATACAAATTTTTATTTATCTCCAGTCATGTGATGTGTGCATCCACTATCTTACCCAAATTTAATTCTTACTAACTTTATAAATAAGTGTTGTTTCAACATACCTTTCATCTTTTTTTGAATCTTCTTTCAAACCTACAAATAGTGTCTCAATATCTTCATCAATGTTAGAACCAGTATCATTATCTTTATCTTCGGCAATGTTACAAGCCTTCTTTCCTTTTTTATTTGTAATCTCGGTTGTCCCTTCTGTCATAGTTCCAATTTCTTCTATATTCTTGGTCATCTTTTTTGTCATTAGATCTTTCATTTCTTTCATCATCCTTTTTGTTAGGGCATCAGGCAACAAAGTGTCCAATCTCTTTACAATTAAAACATATCAAAGGTAGTTTACCTTTATATCTTCCTTTTCCTTTGTGCAATCTTATAACCACTAATGCTTCAAGTTCATAAAGTCCATTTTCATCACTGTCACTATCACTATTATTTATTATTATGTGTTTGCTACCAGATTTACTAATTTTTAGAGTAGACATAAATGTAGATTCCATAGTAGGTACAACACTGTTGTCAAAATTGTTCAGCTCAAAAGAAATCAATCTACCAACAAGGCTATCAACAGTAATATTATTTCCAGGTGCTGCTCTCATTTCATGTATTGTTGAGACTCTTATAAAATAAATAGGCAATAAAGTTATAATAATATTACTCACAATAATGTCTTCATCAATAGCTCCACCTGCTCCTCAAATAGCATTTACAACTTCCTTGAGTTGGGTATTGTACTGTGATATGTTCTCTCCTTCTTTCATTCTCATGTCATCAAATTTTCCTTGAAGACTTTCAGCTTTACCTCTTTGTACATTTGCATCTCCTCCATAAAATAGTGTAATCTTGTCCCACATCTACTTGGCTGGTGTACAAATCTTGATATCCTAAAATTCAACACAAGTAAGTGAAGAAGCAATTTTTACCATTATAACATCGTGTTCATGTTTCTCTTTCAATAGATTAATAGTCAAAGGTCTAGTAGGTAGGATGAATTCATTATCAGGGTATATTTTAATGTCATCTCCAATCCCTAATAGGTATAGTCTCATTCTTCTCTTCCATGTTGAGAAGTTCTCCTTTTTCAGCTTCGGTGCGTCTCTCTTATACATCTTGTGATCTTTAACGTAAGTCCTTCAAAAATTTCCTTTTAAGCACCGTATGCCCTAATTCCAATTGTTAGAATAAATGAGAGGGGGGCGGGGGGGTGAATCAGTTGGCTCCCAATTATCCTACAGTTCCAAATTCTCCCTGATGTATATAACAACAATTTCAAACATATAAATCAACTCGGTGAAATGTATACTATTATCTCAAACTTTAGTCATATACCGAGTAGCAGTAAATCAATACTGTGATTACCGATCAATGTAGTTAAAGTAATGTGTAAAGAAAAATAACAATTCACAACAATCATACACATTGACACATATATTTTTAACATGGAAACCCTGCTAAGGGAAAAACCACCTAGGATCGATAACCCAAAATATTTCTCTCTTTTGAAGTGAGCTCGGTTAAGAGCCCACCATGTTAAAGGTTATGATGCACACTATTAAATGTGACTTGGTTATAGGATTTAAAACTAATAGTTCTCTCTTGAACAATAATTCACTATGGGGTCAACAAGAAAACACTCAACATTCATTAGAATGTCATAATAAAGACTTTCACCCCTACTCGGTTAAGAGATTTATCTGTAACAATGGTTAAAATGATATAGTAATGATCTGGTTCCAATACAACTCTATTTGTAGATTTTCAGATCTATGATAATTACATAATACCCATCTGATTCTTCATACTCTATTCTACTCGGTTAATGCTCTTTCCTCTATTGCTTGGTGATGTCTACAGAAAATGCTTGGTTCTGTCTTTAACCAGTTTGATCAGTCATGCATAAACTTTGCATGTGTGTGCATAAGGGGTGATTCATATTGAATCTCTTGTCTGTTATATAGACATCATAACTCATTTAATTTCCATCCTTTAGATTTTTCTGCTTAATCTCCATCATTGGTTTTGTCGCTTAAACCTTCCTCGACAGTTGTGTTAAAAACAAGTTTCAATCTTCGTCGTTTGATCTTCCATGAATTTTCGTAATCGTTTGATCATCATAAAAAATGTTATCATTTGCCTCAGAATCATTAATTTCCAGCTCATCATTCTAGTCTCCCTCGGTTTAATTAAATTTCTCAGTCAATATCGTGATGTGTCAGTGATCCCTAACTCGGTTATCACTGTGCTCGGTATACACTGTGTTTACTCGGTGTTCACTGTTACTCATTGTATACAAATATATTCAATTAACGACCACATAAACTTTGTTTGATCAATTTATTCAATCCATAATAGATGTTTGTTACCATAATGATACTCAAATAAGTTGACATCAATGACAATACATTAACTGATTAATGTCTATCATCATATCTGTAACTCGGTTGCCTATAAACAAAATGAATTCAAACATACAATCAGTTGTAGTTACTCGGTTGTTATGGTAAATATGGATTCATAATGCATTATGTGAATTGACCAATGAGCGTGTCTGTGCATTTAGAGTTCCGCAGTTATTGTAAAAATTATTTAATTTTAATGTTTGGTTTTATTTTAATTATTTTTCGGCTAATTTGCCATAGTTGAATTCCAAATTTCTGGAATTATTTTAATTATTTTTGGGATTTATCCAATTAGTTTGTTAAGGGGCTTAATATTCTAATTTATAAGTCACTTTCATAAAAGTGCTTATATTAGGCAAAAGTGAGTTTTTAGACTTCACTTTTTTCATTTTATGTTTTGGAGAATTTGAGTTTTGCTCCAAAACCCTCTTTGGAGATTTTAGTGTTTTGCTCGTTGTGGGAGATTGGCTTATCGGATCATCATGAGGATAGGCTTGTTGGATTCATAGTGTGGATCTCCATCTTCTCTAAGATTTTCAGTCCGTTTGAAGTCTTCTCCATTTTCTTCTCTTCATTCCGAATTTTGAGCATTTGGAATGAGGTAGGGCTTTCTCATTTTTAATGATCTACTCTATTTTGATCAATTCTTTTGATTTCTAAGTGTTTGGGGGGTTGAAAACTAGTGTTACCCTCTATTTTTATGCTTTTCCATGACCCGGTTGGGCGGGCATGAGCATTTGTTTGTTTCCATATTTTTGGATTTGAAGTTTTTACCTAGTTATGCTGTCCAAATTTTTATGTGTGCACAGAACTTAAATTTTATTTGATTTTTGGTAGGAAGGGCATGTTTTAGAAGTGGGTTTTTGATTTTATCAAATTATGAGGAGCTTGAATTCTGAGTATTTTTGGCGTCGCTTCATTTTGTGTGTCGCTGAGTTCTTGCATGTTGACTTGTTGGCATGTTTTAAATTATGTTTTTGGTAGCCTTTTCTACAAAGAGTAGGATTGTTGAGTTGGAATGGATAGAGGACATTCCTGATATTTTTGTATCCCGATCTGAAAGTGCTCCATCAAGTTTAATGTGTGGATTTCTCCTTGAATTATGAGTTCGCCTAAATTTTTGAGTGAATGGTACATTTGTATCCCATGGTACACCTGATTCAGATGTAGTATCCCTCAGAAGAGTAAAATTTTGGCGGGGAATATTCACCTTTTTAGATTCTTGGGTGAGTTAGGGAGATTCTGGTTGGATTTAAGAATGCTCTAGATGGGCATGATGATGTTCTTTTAACATTTTGGGATGATTCCTCTTATATTCTCAAGTTGTTGACTTGGAATTTCTTGGTGCTTCGATCTTGGAGTGACCATGGAGGGCATAGTTTTCTATTATATACCTTGTGATTAGGTAGAGTATACTATGCTATGACTCTTTTGGGTTGAGGTCATGACAAATGTGTCTTTCCTAACACGTATTGAGTTCTTGTTTTATTGTAACTAGAGAGAATGATGATGCTCTTTGGTGTGTGTGGATCCTTTCAGTAGTTGTGGGAACTGGATTGTAAGGAATTAGTTTGATTTGGCTAGACTCATAGAGTTTTTGTATGGATATTCTTACATTTTAGATAGTCTTTCGATCTCGCACTTGGTGTGCACTTTTGGATTTGACTTGCAGGCTTCCGGGACTAAGCCTAGTCCTTGGGGGGGGGGGATGATGTAGTGCCTCTCCCATTTGTGTTCTGCATTTCATCCTATAGGATGTGGCTTTGATGGTTTATGTGTGTGTTTATTTCATGATCATATTGGACCTGTGAGAGGTTGTACCTTTGAGATAATCTTATCTATGCTATTGCATTGACAACTTGTTCATTTATTTATGTTGGTTGTGTTACAATTGGTGGTCCTTATTTATGTACCATGCAATTGGTTGAGCCAACCTGGTGTTTCGGTAATTATTCCTTTGTGATGGTGTTATGTTGGCATTTGAGATGCACCCAGTTCAAGTGGTTCTTGTTCTCAATCTAAGATTACTGATGAGGTTATGATTTTTATCTTCCTATTTGGCTGATGTGAGTTGATGGTTTCACTGAGGTTTGTACCATTGGTTACCTAACTATTTTTTCTTACCTTGTTGAGATACTATCTAGATTGGGAGTTATCATATTGTACCCTGATGTTGCTACTCCTTGATTAATCGTGCGATTGATCTAGTGGTTGCATTGAGTGGTGTAGCTGACTATCATACCTTAATTTTGTTCCATGTATATTTTCTTATTGTAAATGTTAGATTATGATGTTAAGTAATATTTTGATCCAATGTTCATGATGATGTCTGGTTTACTTTATATTTGGATTTGGACAGAGAATTATATTTGTATTTAATGGAGGTTATTGGACTTCTTGTTATGGTGCATTTATGCTATAAATATATGTCTTTTACCTTCAGTAGATATATGCTCAGATAGCTAAAAATGATTATTTAAATACTTTAATTTAAATGCGTTATTACGTGATTATATATATGTTGTGATGTTATACTGCACCACTGTTATGCATTTTTCCTATTGGTGCTAGTACGAAGTGAGATGGAGTCGCTTGTGAGATCTAAACGATGTCCTATTATCCTTCAACATGATTATGTGTTTGTTTGTGCTTCAAATATTTTTATGATGAGCATCTACACTTGATGTTTGCTTATTTTCTGAATAGGTACAGGTACATTCATCCTGAGTACAAGATTCGAGTGTGTACCTATATCGCCGGTAGTGGCACCAGGAGATAGTGACCTTGGTTGTTCATGTTGAGACAATGTCGTCCCTGTGTAGGTGACGTATCGATAATGTTGTTTTATTAATTAACCCTCTAATTATTATGGTAAATCTAGATTCAGAATGCATTATGTGAATTGACCAGTGAGCGTGTCTTTGCTTTTAGGGTTCTGCAGTTGTCGCAAAAATTATTTAATTTTAATGTTTGGTTTTATTTTAATTATTTTCTGGCTAATTTGCTGTAGTTGAATTTGAAATTTCTGGAATTGTTTTAATTAGTTTTTGGATTTAGCCAATTAGTTTATTAAGTGGCTTAATATTCTAATTTATAAGTCACTTTTATAAAAGTGCTTATATTAGGCAAAAGTGAGTTTTAAGACTTCACTTTTTCATTTTATGTTTTGGAGAATTTGAGTTTTACTCCAAAACCCTCTTTGGAGATTTTAGTGTTTTTCTCATTGTGGGATATTGGCTTGTCGGATCATCACAAGGATAGGCTCATTGGAGTCGTAGCATGGATCTCCATATTATCTGAGATTTTCAGCCCGTTTGAAGCCTTCTCCATTTTCTTCTCTTCATTCCAATTTTGAGCATTTGGAATGAGGTAGGGCTTTCTCATTTTTAATGTTCTACTCTATTTTGATCAATTCTTTTGATTTCTAAGTGTTTGGGGGTTGAGAACTAGTGTTCCCCTCCATTTTTATGCATTTCCATGACTCGTTTGGGTGGGAGTGAGCATTTGTTTGTTTGCATATTTTTGGATTTGAATTTTTTATCTAGTTATGCTGCAATTTTTTTTATGTGTGCTTGGAACTTGAATTTTATTTTATTTTTGGTAGTTTGGGCATGTTTTAGAAGTGGGTTTTTGATTTCATCAAATTCTGAGGAGTTTGAATTCTGAGTGTTTTTGGCGTCGCTTCGTTTTGTGTCACCAAGTTCTTGCATGTTGACTTGTTGGCATGTTTTAGATTATGTTTTTGGTAGCATTTTCTACAAGGACTAGGATTGTGGAGTTGGAATGGATAGAGGAGATTCCTGATATTTTTGTATCCCGATCCGAAAGTGCTCCGTCAAGTTTAATGTGTGGATTTTGCCTTGTTGTCGATTCGCCAGAATTTTTGAGTGAATGGTTATTTTGGGCATTGTGTTCCATCCTCGTATTCTAATGAGATGAATTATGGATTCTATGGGAATTGGCACTCTTGGCAAGTGGCCAATTGAGTTGTGTCATTGTTGTTATCATTTCATTTCCACTCGAATGTGTTTTCCCGAGTGAGGTTTGTTATTCATTATTATTCCTTTTCCCAGAGCTAGCACCTTGCATATTATTATTCCATTGTTACATGGTGTTGGTTGTTTTCACCACATGAATGTGAGTGTTATTATGTTAGATCTTGTGAGATCCAAACTCCTGGATATAGGCCAGTTGAGTGTTTTATCATTTGGGGGTTGGGTTGGGAAATTGCTTTTCCTTTTGCACTCATTGTATGGTGATCAAGGGTATATATGGGTAGATGTGTGGAGTGGCTTCTCATGGTTATCCCAGCCTGGAAGTGGCTAACAAGGTAACATCTAGAAGTTCTAATAAAGTGATAACCAAATAAACACATGGGTAATAAAACTTAATAAAAGGTATTAGTTTCACCTATATGGTATGTGGCCTCTTGAGAGAGTAGAGTTACCATACCATGTCATTTGGGAGTACCAAGGGCTGTCACTTGGGAGTACCAAGGGTGGGTTTCAGTGTCCATCAACAACCAATATCGTGTGAGAGCTTGTACAAGGAAATAGTATGAGGCCTCCCAAGGGAGTTAAGTTATCATACCGCATACCGTTTGGGCTAGTACGAGCCAAGCGATGACACTCCACTAGAGTCCCTACATAGTATTCTTAGTGTGTTATGAGTAGTGACTTGGAATACTACATTTATATTCATTTTCATATATGTACCTTGAGCCATGCATTGGTTGGCATGTGTGTAGCCTCTTTTGTGTTTTTGTGTGTTATGTACCTGTGGTCGGGTCATTATCTCCATGAGCATGATGGGGTGGGCCTACGGGTACCACATGGTAGGGCATCGTTGTAATCCTATACCACTGCTGGGGATCATAGTATAGAGTTGGTCTTCCTCCAGCTACAAGATTGGAGCTTACTGCTCATTTACTTCTTCAGTTACTTTTATTGATTTATGAAATTACTTTATGCTCATGTTTATGTACTAGATGTGTACTCTTCTTGTTATGTATTTGATTGGAGTAATATGATATTATGTTGGGAGATGATCTAGCTGCTTATCCCTTCTTTAATGTTGTATTTATGCTGATGGTGTATAGAGTGTCCATATCCTCAATATGGGTGTATCTGGTACTCCCCAGTATGGAGATATCTTATATTTTATGTTGTACATTGGTGTCAGAAAGTCTATCTAGCCTTTGGATTGAGGAGACCGTTCGTTGCAAGTTTTGGCATCAATGATCACCTGATTTTAGATTGCACTCAATTCAAGTGGATGAAAATAAATATGTGGATTCCCTAAATTTTTTTTAGGTCATTTATGTCTTATATCTATTCAAGACCTTTCTGATGCATTTTGAATGGAGTCAATCAGACTTCGGATGCAAAAGTTATGGCTTTTGGAATAGAGTCTAGACGAAGTCCATTGCATTGTTGTATGACAAAGTATACTTTTTCATATGGGAAGGGGTGTATTATCATTTCATACCTAGTATTTTGTCATTTTGGAAGTGCTTTTTTGTACGAGATTCTACTATCTTTCTTCCCTATTTTTTCATTTCACAAACATAGGGCGTGTCGTCCTCAATCGGAGGATGCGAGATAGTTTTCCAGATACCCTTTTTGATGTTATACCTTCCCAAATAAAAATAGTTTGAGTATCAGATGCTTTTGGTGTAAGTGAATGTAATCCATGGAAATCCTTTCAATTTAATTTAGTAAATGAACTTGTATGATTTAACCATGGTAGGAGTAGTACTTTGGGCTTAAAAAGAATCGTTGTGGAATAACGTAGTAATTGGATGAACCTTGTATGTTAATAATATAGTTAGTAATGTATGTTGGTGTTGGTCCATGCTTGGGAGTTCTTGGTGTTGTGTTAGCTTCCTATTTGCGCTATGATATGCATTATGTATTTACTTTTAAAAAAAAAAATTGTTACCTTAGTTTTGGTTTTATCCTTGTGTCCAAGGATTCCCAGGCGGGGAATTACATATGGTATTAGAGACCATGTTCATATGCTGGGATCTCTTGGTATATGTTTCCCACTTAGTTGTTCTTGTTGGTGTGTGAGCACACATGAGTAGTGTTGTGAGTAGTGATAGCTTGTTACTTGGGTTCCTAGGCTTGGCATTCTTGAGTGTTCTTGAAGAACCGATGCAAGTAACATTTGTGGGAGGAAGAGTACCTAGTAAATATTGTGCCTTTTAGGGGTGGATGATACCTCGGTATGAGTACCTCTATTGAGAACTGTAGACCATAGTTTTATGAGTTTCTCTTGGGTTGTGAGTGTTTGGTGACCCTTGCACGGTCTATGAGCGTGGATACCTTGGAGCGGTGGTTGTGTTGTATTTTGTTATAGAACGATATCTAATGCATGTATGTTGCCCTGGACTGTTGTAGGAATTGATATGCCCTTGTGTGGCTTGATTGCATGTGTGATCCCTTAGTTGGATTCATTGTTTGGTGTCCATGGTTGGCCACGAGTGCCTATTATTTTAATCCCTTTTTAGAGTAATGTGCATTGTATTCTTATGTTTATTGCTTAATGAGAAGGTAACTAAAATAATTCATGTTAGTTATATGTGACATCTTATTTCTTGCATTATTATGAATTCCTCTCGTAGGGCAATTTTTATGTATCATGGTAGTTATTGAAGAGATATGCTTTGGTAATAAGGATTGAAATTAATTATCGTAACATATAATATGAGTTAATGAATTATGTCCTTGAATTGCTTGATTATTAATACTTTTGGAAGAGTTTTGTGGTTGGGAATCATCTGCTGATATTACTTGTTCAATGTAATCATGTGAACCTAGAATTTTGTGCTTTGTGACATTGCATTTACCTCTCTTTAAGTGCATTAAGGCCACTGTAATAGTAGAAATTATCTAACCCTGATGAGAGGTTTGGATTTCTATTGTACCCTTGAGAAATGGGTGTTTCCATGTTGTTTTAACCAGTTTGACGACTCGTGGTGCAATTTGTGCATACCTTGTTGTGGGAAGAACCTTTGTGGTTGTTGACCAACCATTTCTTGTGCCAGTGTTGTGTAACCCCTCTTGTTTGAGCATGTTGAGCACCCCTTTGAGAGATTGAGTCTCTTCTTTTTACCCCAGTGTGCTTATTTGTGTGGCATAATCACCCTTGTGCATGTTGTGTTTCTTACTCAAAGAAATCATGTTATGCATTCAACATATGGTTAGAGTTAGTCTTTTGACCCTCATTGTCTTAGACCCTTCATAATGGAAAGGTTGCATGGAATGGAAAGGAATAAATAAATTGTATTAGGAAATAATACTACTGTATTTATAAAAGTTATAGTTAAGCATATGATTGAGACCTTTGATGATTTGTTGTTTGAGGTGTGTAGGCATGTTCTCTAATGCTGCTGGGATAATGTATTCATCAGTATTGTGTGGCGGTTTCTCGCTCTTGTGTGACTGATTTTAGTCATAATGTCTTGTGAATGTATTTTACGATTGGTGTCTTATTTTATTTTCTTGGTGGATCTTTCCACGTGTTGTGTGGGATAGCATCATTTTGGTATTTTCCTTGCTTGGACTAGTCACCAAAAAATTCTCTTCCTATCTCTTTGTGACAATTGTCACATTTTATTTATTGTTGAAATGTGCATATTTTTGGGATTTACTGTTGGAATTAATAATTCCCCCATTTGGGTTTTCTCCTTTTTGTTTTGTGGTGACTATTTCGAATGTTTTCTATTGCTGCCCGATTTTGTTTTTTGTGACTCTATCATGTTCAAAGTGAACCTCTGATAGTATGTGCAAGGGAGAACATCATAGAGAACATACTATTATGTGTGTACTAAGTAGCTGTTAAGATGTTAATGAAAATGTATTTTTATTTTAATTATGAGAAAAAATCTTGTGTGGTACATGAAGAGAAAAGCAAGTTGTTAATGATTTACGTGCTTGTTAAGTGTTAATTAAATTAAACTGCATTGGATTATAGATATCCTTAGTATGAATGTTCATAACTGCATTGCGCAATGTATGAGTAAATTTAAATCATGTTAAAAGAGATTATAGTCGTTGAAGTATGTGCAATATTTAAACAATGAATAGTTATTTTTCGCAACTTCTTTTGTGCATTGATTGGAATCTTGGTGTAAATGCTATTTCTTGTTAATGTTCATGTGTATCTTGTGGTATTGGTTGAGCTTGAATTCATGCTTTGGTTTAAGCATGTAGGATCATTGTGATTTTTTTTTCTTCCATAATGTGATTTGGAGACCTAGAGTGTTTCCCTTCTTAGCATTGGTTAATTCGGGACAATTGGGTGTGACTTAGTCCTCCTATGAATTTTGATTTGTATTGTGGGTCTTGATGACCATGTACTACTTTTTTTCTTGCTTCATTTAGAGTGCATGTAAGGGTTTTGAATGCACCACTATTGGATTTTTGGGTTGGTGAGTATTCTTGATGTCTACTTGGGTTGTAGGATTTTCCCCCAACTCTTCTTGGACTATCGTAGTGTGCAGGTAGAGAGACTCCCTTCCCAGTCTTAACACTCCCATGGTTATACTTCCTTATGGTTATGTATATATGATATTATATTGGTTAAGTTATCCCCTTCTTGGTGAGATTCAATGTTGGAGGTCCAGTTGGCAGAGGACCACTAGTAGTCTGGTATTCCTAGCTTTAGGCTAGAAGGACACAATAGTGGTGGACGTATCTTACAATCCTGAGCTTGGTTATGGATTTGACTATAAAATGGTGTTCACCCTTTGGATTCATTTCCACCTTATTGAAGGTATAAAGACTGTGGTCTGATTGGGTTAAGTGACCCTGGTATTCAGCTATAGTTGAGCTCTTAGCATTGGAAGAAAGATATTTCTCCTATGCTTGTTGTTTAGTTGTGCTTGAGTGTTCCTTTAAGTAGGAGTGCACTAATGAGCCTTATTTCAGAGTGCTCTTGGGGTTGAGAGGAAACCTTATACATTTGTACCTCATGGTACACCTGAGTCAGATGTAGTATCCCTCATAAGAGTATAATTTTTGTGGGGAATATTCACCTTTTAAGATTCTTGGGTGAGTTAGGGAGATTCTGGTTGGATTTAAGAATGCTCGTGGAAAATATTCACCTTTTAAGATTCTTGGGTGAGTTAGGGAGATTCTAGTTGGATTTAAGAATGCTCTAGATGGGAATGATGGTGTTCTTTTAACATTTTGGGATGATTCCTCTCATATTCCCAAGTTGTTGACTTAGAAATTCTTGGTGCTTCAATCTTGGAGTGATCATGGAGGGCACGGTTTGTTGTTATATACCTTTTGATGAGCTAGAGTAGACTATGCTATGCCTCTTTTGGGTTGATTTCATGACAGATGTATCTTTCCTAATGCATATTGAGTTCTTGTTTAATTAGACCTAGAGAGAACATTGATTCTCTTTGGCGTGTGTGGATCTTTTTAGCAGTTGTGGGAACTAGCTTGTAAGGAATTGGTTTGATTTGGCCAAACTCGTGGAGTATTTGTATGGATATTCTTGCATTTTAGATAGTCTTTTGATCTCACAATTGGTGTGCACTTTTGGATTTGACTTGCAGGATTGAGAGTAAGCCTAGTCCTTGCCGGGGATGATGTAGTGCCTCTCCCGTTTGTGTTCTACAAGCCATCCTGGAGGATGTGGCTTTGATGGTTTATGTGTGTATTTCATGATCATATTGGACCCGTGAGAGGTTGTACCTTCAAGATGATCTTATCTATGTTATTGCATTGACAACTTGTTCATTTCTTTATGTTGGTTGTGTTACTATTGGTGGTCCTTATTTATGCACCTTGCGATTGGTTGAGCTAACCTGGTGTTTCAACAATTATTCCTTTGTGATGGTGTTATGTTGGGATTTGAGATGCACCCAGTTCAAGTGGTTCTTGTTCTCAATCTGAGATTACTAATGTGGTTATGATTTTCATCTGCCTATTTGGCTTGTGATGTGAGTTGATGGTTTCACTCAGGTTTGTGTCATTGGTTACCTAACTATGATTTCTTACCTTATTGAGATACTATCTAGATTGGGAGTTATCATATTGTACCCTGATGTTGTTACTCCTTGATTAATTATGTGATTGATCTAGTGGTTGCACTGAGTGGTGTAGCTAACTATCGTACCTTAATTTTGTTCCATGTATATTTTCTTATTGTAAATGTTAGATTACGATGTTAAGTAATATTTTGATCCAATGTTCATGATGATGTCTTTTTTACTTTGTATTCAGATTTCGACTGAGAATTATATTTGTATTCAATGGAGGTTATTGGACTTCTTGTTGTGGTGCATTTATGCTGTGGATATATGTCTTTTACCTTCAGTAGATATATGCTCAGATAACTGAAAATGATTAATTAAATAATTTAATTTAAATGTGTTATTACGTGATTATATATATGTTGTGATGTTGTAATGCACCACCATTATGCATTTTTCCTATTAATTCTAGTACGAAGTCAGATGGAGTCGTAGTCACTTGCTTGTGAGATCTACACGATGCCCCGTTCTCCCTCAACATGATTATGTGTTTGTTTGTGCTTCGAATATTTTTATGATGAGCATCTACACTTGATTTTTGCTTGTTTATTGAACAGGTATCAAGTACATTCATCGCGAGCACAAGATTTGAGTGTGTACCTATATCCCCGAAAGTGGCATCAGGAGATAATGACCTTGGCCATTCATGTTGAGCCAATGTCTTCCTTGTGTGGGCGACATATTTGTAATTTTTTTTTTATTAATTAACCGTCTGATTATGGTAAATCTAAATTCAGAATGCATTATGTGAATTGACCAGTGAGTGTGTCTGTGCATTTAGGGTTCCGAAGTTGTTGCCTAAATTATTTAATTTTAATGTTTGGTTTTATTTTAATTATTTTCCAGCTAATTTGCCGTAGTTGAATTCCAAATTTTTGGAATTGTTTTAATTATTTTTGGGATTTAGCCAATTAGTTTATTAAGTGGCTTAATATTCTAATTTATGTCACTTTTATAAAGTGCTTATATTAGGCAAAAGTGAGTTTTTAGACTTCACTTTTTCATTTTATGTTTTGGAGAATTTGAGTTTTGCTCCAAAACCCTCTTTGGAGATTTTAGTGTTTCGCTCATTTTTGGAGATTGGCTTGTCGGATCATCGCGAGGATAGGCTCATTGGATTCGTAGCATGGATCTCCATCTTCTTTGATATTTTTAGCCCATTTGAAGTCTTCTCCATTTTCTTCTCTTCATTCCAATTTTTGATCATTTTGAATGAGGTAGGGCTTTCTCATTTTTAATGTTCTACTCTATTTTGATCAATTATTTCAATTTATAAGTGTTTGGGGGTTGAGAACTAGTGTTCCCCTCCATTTTTATGCATTTCCATGACCCGTTTGAGCAGGCATGAGCATTTGTTTGTTTTCATATTTTTGGATTTGAAATTTTTATCTAATTATGGTATCGAAATTTTTATGTGTGCCTGGAAATTGAATTGAATTTTATTTTTGCTAGTTTAGGCATGTTTTAGAAGTGGGTTTTTGATTTTGTCAAATTCTGAGTGTTTTTGGTATTGCTTCATTTTGCGTATCGTCGAGTTCTTGCATGTTGACTTGTTGGCATGTTTTAAATTATGTTGTTGGTAGCATTTTCTACAAGGAGTAGAATTGTAGTGTTTTATCATTTGGGGGTTGGGTTTGTAAATTGCATTGCCTTTTGGCACTCATTGTATGGAGATTAAGGGTATGTACTGGTAAACGTGTGGAGTGGCTTCCCATTGTTATCCTAGCCCAGAAGTGGCCAACAAGGTAACATATAGAAGTTCAAATAAAGTGATAACCAAATTAACACATGGGTAATAAAACTTAATAAAAGGTATCAGTTTCACCTGTATGGTATGTGGCCTCCCGAGGGAGTAGAGTTACCATACCATATGTCATTTGGGAGTACCAAGGGCCTTCACTTGGGAGTACCAAGGGCGGGTTTCAGTGTCTGTCGATAGCTTGTCTCATGCACGGGCTGATACGAGGACACAGTATGAGGCCTCCCGAGGGAGTTGAGTTACCGTACCACATACCGTTTGGGCTAGCACAAGCCAAGCAATGAAAATCTACTAGAGTCCCTACATATTATCCTTAGTGCATTATGAGTAGTGACCTGGAATACTCCATTTACATTCATGTTTATATGTGTACCTTGAGCCATGCATTGGTTAGTGTGTGTGGTCTCTTGTGCATTTGTGTGTATTATGTGCTTTTGGTCAAGTCATTATCTCCATGAGTACGATGGGGTGGGCCTATGAGTACCACATGGTTGGGTGGGATTGCAATCCTATACCACTACTGGGGATCAGAGTACAGAGTTTGTCTTCCTCAAGCTACAGGATTGGAGCTTACTTCTCATTTAATTTTTTAGGTTACTTTTATTGATTTATGCAATTACTTTATGCTCATGTTTATGTACTATATGTGTACTCTTCTTGTTATGTATTTTACTGTAGTAATATGATGATATGTTGGTAGATGATCTAGATGCTTATCCCTTATTTAATGTTTTATTTATGATGATGGTGTATCGAGTGTCCATAGCCTCAATATGGGTGTATCTAGTACTCCCTGGTGTGGAGATAGCTTGTATTTTATTTTGTATGTTGGTGTTGGCAAGTCTATCTAGTCTTTGGATTGAGGAGACCGTTCGTTGAAAGTTTTGGCATCAACGGTCACCTTCTTTTGGATTACACTCAATTCAAGTGGATGGAAAGAAATATGTGGATGTCCTAAGATTGTTTTAGGTACTTTATGTCGTAGATCTCTTCAATACATTTTTGACGCATTTTGAATGGAGTCAATTAGACTTTGGATGCAAAAGTTATGTCTTCCAAAATAGAGTCTAGACAAAGTCCAGTGCATTGTCGTATGAAAAAGTATACTTTGTCGTATGGGAAGGGGTGTATTTTCATTTCATGCCTAGTCTTTTGTCATCTTGGAATTTCTTTTTATTATGAGAAAAGTGCTTTTTCATACGAGATTCTGCTGTCTTTCTTCCCTGTTTTGTCATTTCACAGACAAAGGGCATTTCCGTCCTCAACCAGAGGATGCAATATAGTTTTCCGGATACCCTTTTTGATGTTATACCTTCCCAAATCGAAATAGTTTGAGTATCAGATTTTTTGGCAGTAAGGGAATGTAATCCATGGGTGTCCTTGCAATTTAATTTGGTAAAGGAACTTGTATGATTTAACCATGGTAGGAATAGTACTTTGGGCTAAAAAATAATCATTGTGGAATAACATAGTAATTGGATGAACCTTGTATGTTAATAATGTAGTTGGTAATGTATGTTGGTGTTGGTCTGTGCTTGGGATTTCTTGGTGTTGTGTTAGACTTCCGCTTTGAGCAATGATACACATTATGTATTTACTTTAAAAAAAATATTGTTACCTTAGTTTTGGTTTTATCCCTGTGTCCAAGGATTCTTGGGTGGGGAATTACAAATGATGCCAAAAAAATAAGCAATCCCGTGATAAATAATTTACGTTAACTCTTTGGGTTGATTTTGTAACACCTAATAAATCTACAGGGAAATAACGTCCATACAAGTTGGTATATAATATGGATGTAACAATACCTATAAATAATCTATTTCTAGTATATAAATTTATAGAAAAATCATTTGAGGAGCTAAATTAAACTATTATTTATAAGATAAACTAGTCACTTAAACTAGATGAAGTCAAAAGAAAATCTCATATTGTTTTAATACAAAGAAGCAACAATTGGTTAAATATATATTTGATAGTCCATTGTAAGGACTTGGTCCTAGTATGGAATTACATATCATAGGATAAAGGGATCCATGAAAAAATTGACCCCTTATGGTCAACGCCTTACATATTTGTGAATTCTATGAAGAAGATTCATAATTTACTGGAAAGTTTAGCCAATGAGTTTCGAGAATTGTTAGTGCATGGATAATGTTTGAGGCATATCTTCTTCTAGAATTTGACTTTCATTATTTTCACGTATTTTTCTTTTCTTTCCTATGTCTCAAGTAATCATATTGTCTATGACCCATGGTGGAGTGTGTGTATTTATGGGTAAATCTATATCCCAAAGCATTTTTTAATCCTCGCCATTTCCCACTAGAACATTACTAGAACATACATCCTTGAGTACAAATCACTATTAAGAGTGTTGGAATATTTTGAAATCTTTGATCCTTAAGATTTTTAATGATACTCTCATAAAGGGTTTATCTAAAACCTCAAATTGTTGTTTCCTTGGTTACTTTGTGGTTTCATTATGATTTTTTTATTCATGACTTTCTTGGCTACTTTAAATAATTTAAATTAAATTTTGAAGCATCAAATTAAGATTAGTTTATCAATTCCTTTGTCACATGACTATCACATTTTAAATTTTATAAATTTGGTTGCATTTGTGAGAGCGCATTATCGCACCTTATGTAACAAGGTCAAAAAGTCGCGTAGTTCCTAGAAAAATATTGGCAAGATTATTTTAATTTTGCCGAAAGACTTAAAAATGTATTATAATAATAGTTGTGTTGATATGTGAAAGCAAATTTTTTATTTGTAGAAGTTGGATCATCCACTGCGTAAGCCCTCTGTACAAAAAAGAAAGCTAAATTAGTTCACCAAGCATACCAATAACATTAATAGAACTCTAAATTAAATGGATGCAAATGAAACAAACCTATATTCACACACATGATATACCTAACTCCATTGTCCTTCAATACTTTGAGACCTTGTAAATAATAGTATTTTCTCTCAACATTAATCACTAGCACAAGATGACATGAGAGAGTGAAATGTGGTTGTTTGATAATACATCATTATGAAAGTATGATAAAATGAAGCAAATGAAAGCAAATTGTGCCCTATAAAGATTTAACAAGAACTTTGTATGCAAAATAATGTATTTTATATGAGAAAAAAATGTATTGATAAATTTACCATGGACATCAAGTCCTAAAAAAATTAATTTAACTTTTTTAAACAAGGCAATTAATTAATGACAATGTAATGTGTACATAATAGGGTATTATAATCAATTTATGTTTGATATTAATCATGTGCACAAGATACCTTTTAACAAATGCACAAGGGGAAAAAAAAAACTAAAATAATTTGAACAATGGATAATAGGCATGCAATCACGTGTCATGTTTTGAAGAAAAGTTACCCACAAGCCATGGACACTACCATGAGTGGAGCCTAAAGAAGAAACACCTCTACAAATAACCAACTCCATAAGATTTTAATATTCGATGTGAAGGAAAAGTGCAGATAAACATTTTTATTAAGCATGTGTGATTAAACTTATCAATATCTACACTAACGAATACAATAACGTACATACATTTGATTCTCAACATTAGCCTTTTCAAACATGAGAATGTAGAATAGAAAGGTATGTTTCATTTATATTTTACCTTCTTTTACCCAAAAAGATGTAACATATAACTGTTGTCAATTTTAACTTTTAAAATTATAAGAATATGATGTGAATGGCCAATTAAATATACATAATTTTATTCTACCCTTTTATACATAATTTGTTTTTTGTTTTAACTACTATATCCAACTCATTACATAGTATGAAGCATTCATCTAGGAGAACCTTTCAAATTCATACATATGCAATGTATTTATTGATTCCAATTATATTACAATCTCATCCTTAAAAAGTATTTTGGAGGTTTAGGTTACATATAAATCCAAGTAACTTAGCTTAACTTTATTCTTTCCATCAACATTCATTTACTAAAAAAATATTTACTAACAAAATATTTAAATTAACATATTTACTAAAAAATTATTAAACCGTTAGTGTCAAACAATAAACTCAACAGAGAACATATTGTATTTTACTATTATGCAAAAAAAAACAAATTAAATAGCTTTGTATTGCATAGTCAATCCATGGTACTAAGTAGTTGTAGAGGTATAAATTTTTTAAAATTCAAAAATTGTTGTTATTGTTAGTAACAATGACTCAATTTAAAAAAAACATATGCATCGTTTGAAATTTGAATTATAAAAAAAATTATGTAAAATTAATTAAAATACGACTTTAATATATAGTGGATATAAATTTAATTATTAATAATATTTAATATTTAATAATAAATTTTTTAAAATAAATAACATTATAAAATAGTATGACTAAACTATTTTATAATATTATTTATTTATTTATTCCTTTATTTATTATTTAATAATAAATAATATTAATTTAAATCATTAAATAATAAATATTAATTAAAAATTTATATGGAAAGATTTAAAACATAGCAATATACATATTGTATAACTTTATAAGTTTATATTATAAACTATGCACAATGCTGTAACTACTCCATGAAAATTAGTTATTAATAATAATCAGTTAAGTTTTCCTCTTGTCCATATTCTACAACCTACCAAAGAAACTAATAACAAATATAATTATATTATCTTTATATAAGATGTACTATATAGAAATATTATATACCAACTATATATATGTGTGTTTAATATTTGCTATGCATGTCCGCAAAAAGTGCCCATATCGCTAAAAGTTTTTAGCCAATCAAATAATAGAAAATGAATTTCTAAAATATGTTTAGTTAAAAAAATTGCATCTTACTTTAATTAAGATATATATTTTTCAAATATGAAAAAAAATATAACATCTGATTTATTAAAAATATAGTTATTAATAACTAGTTAAGTTAAGCCTGATGCCTATGGTTCTAGGCCTTCGACAGGAACTAATAAATTGTTGAGTTATTTGAGTAAAAATATAAGATGGTGGTCTAAACACAAGTGTTATTGGCATGTTATGGCTCATTTGTGTCGATTTTAATTCTACTGTAGATAAGGTAATTTAACTTATATGTTAGTTGATCAGTTCTCATTAGATGTGGCTATATATAATTGTGAGAGGGACCTACAAAGACGGGGGATGGATGTGATGACAAAAAGGAACATTAGTATGAGGAAAATGAGGAAACAATATGTCATTATTATGAATAATGATATTTTGGGCCATGTGCCCAGTCAAAGATTTCCAACTATTACTATAATTATTTTCCTATTTTTCAAGTGTATTATATTCAACAACCAAGTTTGCTAGCAAGCTATACTTTTCATTTTTGGGAGCCGAATAAAAGAATGAATGAAGGATTTTTAATGACGCTCATAAAATCAAGCGATCTAAGGGACCAAAAGCCTTAACACTAGAAAATTTTCATATTTCTTTCCATGACAACCCTTTTATTATGAATCTTGACTAAGAAATTTGCAAACTTGTGAAGCTTGGTCTCTTTAGAGAGCTCTTTTAGACTGTACACCCTCAAAGTATCTTCAAATGGCTTACGGGTGACCTCATATGTTGCACATTCTATGATGAAGTGTCACTTAGTTTCAACAACATCTTTGCTACAAAAGAAAAAAAATTTGTCCTCCCATTTTTCTTTACGGGTGGTCCATCTACCTACTTCATCTCTAAGGTGATGTGATTTGGTCCTCAATTCTGCTATTAAAATTATATCCTTCCCCTTTATTGCAACTTGCAAATAATATTTTTCATTGTGCTTCCATGTGGGGTTGAATTCTTTGACATAATGTGTTTTTTTCTACCATTTTGTTTTGTCCACATTGCAGTTCTAAACTTTTCTAGCACCATCTTTTTATTTATTTATTTTACAATAGATTCTACCGGAAGGAGTTGGAGTTTTAAGTGGGGGATAAAGTAAAGCAATGATGTCTACATGAAAAGTGAGTGAAAATGTAAACCAATTCTATTGAAATTTTGATTGCAAAAAGTATATTTTTAAAATTTTGCTTTCTTCAATATAAAGGGTGGAGATAATGAGGATGTGTTGCAAGTGGGAGATCCATGATGGGTTAGTGAAAATGGGAAACAACTATTTTTTGGTGTCTCATTTGGAAATGGTTTTAAAATGAAATTGGAAAAATGGAATCGAGGTTGCAAAACACAACCTTTTGAAATTTTAGTTTCTAGTGTTCAAAGTTAAAGGGTGGAATTGGAGGTGGGGGAGAAAGTAAATAATCAATATTCACATGAAGTGTTAACAAAAATTGAACCAATTCTAGCTTTCTTTATTGGTTTCTTACATATCTAGGGTTATAAGATATAGGATATCTAATAACATGTGTGTTTAACAAGCACTTCATGTCATAGAGAAACCTTCATAATAAACACTTGACACTATACAGGTTGTGTGGTATGATAAATTACAAGTTTCAAAACACACTATTTTCAAACTTATGATTGATAGTGTACCTAAACCTTGAATTGTTAACTGTGTACATTTAGGCCTGCATTTTAAATATAAAAATACCAATACTATTGTTATTCGGTAAATTGAATATGCTTCTCCTTGATAAATGTGTAAGTAAGTTAAGTTGCAGAAGAACTTCCTATACCAATCTTGAGAAGAGGGTAATGTAAAAACTTTCTCATATCTTTAAACAGTTACAAAAAAAACATAAATAACATAAAAAAACATGCATACCACAACACAATGATTTACATGGGGAAAACCCTTTGGGGAGAAAAAAGTACACACTCCAAAAGTAACCCAATATATTATTCAAAAATTAATAACAAATTACAATATAATTGTAGAGTAAGCTCCTCTCAGGAGTATCACCAACTAGAGATGCAAAGGTAACTAAAAATCTATAAGGTTCTTACACACACACACACACACACACACACACACACTATATATATATATATATATATATATATATATATATATATATATATA
>MU217376.1:44274-108866 GCA_018584345.1 Thuja plicata | reverse complement strand
ACATGAACCCATCTCTCATGAGAATGAATGGAACACTTAGCACTCATTGGATCATGTGAACCAATGAGTGCTAAGTGTTCCATTCATTCTCATGAGAGATGGGTTCATGTGAACCACTACTCATGAATTATGGGTCAATGAGTTTGACTCAAAAAATACATAGTTGATTCTTGAGAACCTTACTGCCTTTATATGTTATTAGAGTTTCTTCTATTCAATAAATGAGAGCCATTGCAAACAATACAGTTACTCTAGATAGTCTGATTGGTAGACTGATTTCATTTGAGATGAATAACTATGATAATAGTGTCTTACCATCTATATAATCTACATTCAAATCTTCTTTAAAGATAAGTAACTAAAGTCATAGACATGCCGTTAGAAATGATAGTGAAAGTGATAATGAGGATCAAGGACTTGATGAGATTGAAGCACTAATGGAAAGAAGATTGTAGAGAGGCAAAGGTAAATTACCACTTGTATGTTTCAATTGTATAGAGGTTGGACACTTTGCTGCAAGATGTCCAAAAAGAAGAAAAGATGACAGAGGAAATGACAGATCATATGAGAAGAAGTTTGATAGAGGTCATAATAGAGATTACTGAAGCAACTGAAAATTTGACAAGAGAGATACCTGAGACTACAAGGACAAAGGGAAGAAAGCTTGTTACCTAGTTGAGAACATAGCTGATGACACTGACACCGAATCTGAAGAAAACATTGAGATGGTATTTGTGGCCACGAAGGATGACTCAGATGAAGAAGGAGAAAGGTATGAAACTGCACTCATATCTAAGGTTAGTAAGAATGATGTTTGGATCATAGATAGTGGCTGCACTCACCACATGACCGGTGATAAGCAAAATTTTGAAACTTTTGAATACTATAATGGTGGTTCAGTAAGAATGGGTAATGACACACCTTGTCTAGTTGAATGTAAATGAACTATAATTTTGAATAACCTGATCAAATGTGAAAATGCTTATTGGGTAAAAGGAGTGAATTATAATTTTTTAAGTGTTTCTCAGTTGAACAATTTAGGTCAAAGAGTAGCATTTGAAAATAAGAAGGCAAAGATCTTCAATGAATCAAGAAGGTTGATTGGAACCGATGAGCGGACAAAAGGTAACCTTTTCTATCTTGATGACATTAACACCACTTGTTTGATGGCTAGAAACAAAGACACATGGTTGTGGCACAAAATATTGTGTCATGTGAACTTTGAAAATATGATAAAGATAAGAAACAAAAGGAATGTTAGAGGCTTACCGAGCATGACTAAGCCCAAACATATCATGTGCAAGAATTGTCAAAAAGGTAAGATGACAAATTCTAGTTTCAAAAGTAAAACCCATACATCTAATGCAATTCTAGAATTAGTCCATATAGATCTATGTGGACCCATGAGGACAAAGAGTTACTATGGAGATAGGTATTTTATTCTCTTTGTTGATAATTATTCTAGAATAATGACAGTAATGTTTTTAAAAGATAAATCAGAAGCATTCAAGATGTTTAAATGGTATAAGGCTATGGTAGAAAAAAAAAGTGAAAATAAATTGAAATGCTTAAGGTTAGATGGAGGAGGGGAATTTACTTCAGAAGAATTCACTAACTATTGCAATGAGCATAGAATTAAAAGATAGGTTTCTACACCGAGAACACCACAGAAAAATGGAATTGCTGAGAGGAGAAACAAATCAATTGTTGATTGTGCAAGAACATTGATGATTGAGAAAAACCTCACTCAAAATTTTGGAGGAAAGCTGTCAGTACTGGTGTCTACACATTAAACAAAGTACAATTTAAGAAGGAAACAAAGAAGACACCCTATGAGCTTTGGTATGGCTATACACCCAATGTAAGTTACTTCAGAATCTTTGGTGGTCAATGTTATATTTTGAAGGATGATAGAAATGGAAAAATTGACTGCAAAAGTGAAGAAGGTATCTTCCTAGGGTATTCAACCATAATCAAGGCTTATAAATGTCTTAACAAGTCATCTAACAAAATCATTGAAAGTGAAAATGTGAAAATAGATGAATTTGCAAAAAAGAATGATAAGGAAAGCAAAAAGGAACCAGAGAACTACAATTGGTTTGTTTATACAAAACCTAACACTCTACTTGAGCAACAATGTATCACTCCCAAGCAACATAACATTGCACCTGAGCATCAGGCTGCAATTACCAAAAATTAGGAAAATCCTCAAGATGATGTTCCAAGCGATGGAGATCAGAATGAAGGTCAAGAAGCTGATCAAAATGATGAACACATAGCTAAACTAAAACTTGCCAAGTTTGTCAGAAGACATCATCCACATAATCACATCATAGGTCACAAGAAGGCTAGAACAAGAACAACAAGTAAGTCACTAAACACAAGATGTTTACTTTGTGATTTTGAGCCTAAATATGTTAATAATGCACTTGAGAATGAAGAATGGGTCAGTGCTATGAATGAAGAAATAGAAAATATTGAGAAGAATAGTACATGGACACTAGCACCAAGAAAAGATGACAAGAATGTCATCGGTACCAAATGGATATTCAGAAACAAGTTGAATGAGAATGGAGAAGTCACTATAAACAAAGAAAGATTAGTATGCAAGGGATATGCACAAGAAGAAGGTATTGATTATGGTGAAACCTTTGCACCCGTTGATAGACTAGAAGGATTAAGAATATTACTTGCTTATGCTGAATTTAAAGGATTCAAGGTATACTAGATGGATGTCAAATCTACATTCCTAAATGGAATACTAGAAGAAGAGGTATACATTGAACAACCAGAAGGCTTTGTTGATCCAGACAAGAGAAACATGGTATGTAGAATACATAAAGCCTTGTATAGATTAAAACAAGAACCTAGAGCCTGGTATGAAAGACTTCACTCCTATCTCATTAGCATAAAATTTGTTAGAACAAGTAAAAATAACAATCTGTACTTAAAAGAAGATATCGATGGTAATATTCTGATTGCTGAAATTTTTGTTGATGAAATTTTTTTTGGGGGAAATGAATGTTATGCAAATCCTTTTCTAATGAAATGAGCAAAGAATTTGAAATGTCTATGTTTGGGGAGATCAAATTCTTTTTTGGTCTACACATTCTTCAACAAGATGCATGTATTTATATCACTCAGTCCAAATACATCAAGGAAGTGATAAAGATATTCAAGATGGAAGATTCCAAACCAGTTGGAATACCTATGGCTACTGGATGTAAGCTGACAAAAGAAGACAAATCCAATGAGGTAAACTAAACCTTGTATGGATCTATGATTGGAAAACTAATGTATATTGTTCATACTAGACAAGATATAACACATGCAATGGGGATAGTTGCAAGATTCTCCGCTAATCCCAAAGAATCACATATGACTGTTGTCAAGAGAATTATGAGATATCTAAAGAACAACGAGGACTATGGCTTATGGTACAAAAGAGAAGGAAAATTTGAGCAAAAAGTCTATACAGATGCTGATTGGGCTGGAAACATTGATGACTGAAAGAGCACAATTGGAGGAGCATTCTTCATGGGTGACAAAATTGTCACATGGATAAGAAAGAAACAAGGATGCATCTCTCAGTCTACTGCAGCAGCAGAGTATGTGGTTTTTGCTGCAAAATTGCTCAAATATTGCATGGATCAAACAGTTACTGGAAGGTATGAATATGAAGATTATAGAACCAGTAATTATCTACTATGATAATACTAGTGCAATTAACATTTCTAAGAATCCAGTCATGCATGCTAAGACTAAACATATTTCTATCAAGTATCACTATCTAAGAGAAAAAGTGAAAGCAAAGGAGGTGATACTATAATATGTTCAATCAAAGGAATAGTTAACTAATATATTCACCAAGCCATTACCAAAAAATACTTTTGAGTACCTGAGACAGAGACTTGGGGTCCAACCCTTGTCTATCAATCAATATGTTGAGTAGGAGGTTGCATCAACCTATACCAAATTTCAAGATCAGTAATGTTGATGCAAACACAAGTAATGGAAAACAACAAATACATCTGTACACAACAAGGTACAAATCTACACCGAACACCAGAGATATTGTATTTCTGATGGATAGGGAAATTCAAGGAATATATTATGTAAAGGATGGAAGATGATAAAAACAAGGAGAAGTGTTTTTGTTTGGCATTGTTGTCAAAGGGAGAGATTATTCCATTATCATAAAGGGAGAGATTATCTCATTAAATCATAAAGGGAGAGACTATCTCATTAATCACAAAATATTATATCATCCATGAAGTGAAGTTCATGAAAATCAGAAGGAAGAGTCAATCAATATTCTAAGGGAGAGAAATTGATTACATATGAAATATCCATCTAAGGGAGAGAAGTAACAAAGGGAGAGAGTTCATACAAAGAGAAATATTGTTGTCAAAGAAAAACAAAATTATGAAGAAGAGGAACAGTCAAGGCATACCACATATCAGAATAGAGATATCAGATAATACATCTATCTAGTGAAGGGATTGAAGATTGAAGACAACCATTCTGCAAGAAACAAATCTAAGCTATTTTGAGCTTACCAAAAGCTAGAAATTTGTACTAGTTACATTAGGAAAGCTTGATGAAACTGTTATATTTCATATTGTATTAGTGATAGTATAGTATGATAATGTAGTATGTTGCCATCAATGCCAAAGGGAGAGATTGATGACATGTAACTGATTGAATGTTTGAAGATGTTAAGTTGATCACCGAAATGTAGAAGGATAAGCCAAGACATTAAATCAGTTAATGGATTGTTTTATCATTAATATAAACTTGATATAATCTAATCGGTTATAATCAAAGTGTCAAAGACTTTAGAGAATCAGAGAGAGAAAGATTATGCTATCAGTAATGCATAAAAGACAAGCATTCACTATATGACTTCAAACACCAATGGTTAGTGGAACTTGAAGGAAATAGATCACTAAAAGCCAAGTCACAGTGATACCCGAGAAAGAACACCGATGAGCATTACTGATGAGAAGAATCACAAGCATAAACGATGGTAAGAAACATAGTGTAAACCGACAGAGAAGCCCGAAGAGAACTGGAGTGTTGACCAAAGCTATCAAAGAGTTAGAACACCAAAAATAACTGAAGTTTAGAAATGAAAAAATATCTAGTTGACAGAGCTAAATATGGACCTAACTGGTAGTTATCTTTGTTTTTATCGACAAGATAAAGCCAGAGATAAGTAAAAGATTTAAAGTTGTTTTGTCCAGTTGGAAATAAGATCTATGTGAGATAAAACAAGAGTTTTGCTTTAAATCTAATTGAATAGGATTGTGGATCACGCCAAGATCAAGAAAATCAAGAACCTAAAAATGGTGATATCATGTCTATTTAAGAGACAAAATTGATTCATTACAGGTCAAAAAGGGGAGTGAATGAAAAAGATGATGCTGAAGAGAAAATGATGAAGAGCAACTTCATATAGTCCTGATCAATCAAGCCGAGGAAAGAGCTAAAGATTTTTGTGGACACCAAGCAACAGAGCACAACATCACTAAGAAGAACTAAAGTGGAGAAAAGGTATTAACAAAGATATATTGATCAGATTAGTTTTATGAGATTACAATAGATCTGAAAATCTGCAAATATAAGTTGTATATGTGAACAAATCATACTATTTTAGTTTAACCATTGATTTAGAAAGTCTCTTAATTGAGTGGGATTTAAAGATCCTTTCTATATTGAGATACATCCACAGGAGTATCAAAAAGTTTGATCATGAAGATAGCATGAGATGCTAGATACCTATTGACAGGCCAAGTGAGTGTTTGATCAAGGAAGGTAGCATAGAGATGCCCGATATGAAGTGACAGACTAAAATTTTAAATCCTCTGACAAGGTCACACCTAACAGTGTGTTTGTAACCTTTAATAGGGTTGGCTCTTCACCGAGCTCACTTGAGAAGAGTGAAAATTTTGGGTTACCTGGCCCAAGTGGTTTTTCCCTTAACAGGGTTTCCACGTTAAAAATCCACGTGTTAATGTGTTTATGAGTCATTAATTTAGTGTTTTGCATTACACATAGCTTAACTGGATTGATTGGTATACTTTAGATAATTTGATGTCTTTTGGTAAATTAACAGACTGCTATTCAGTAAACATACAGTATAAGGTTTAACAAAGCATTCAGAGTAGTAGTAATTTGATAATTATATTTGAAGGCATTCATCTTATAGGACTGAATATAACTAGAGGCTTAATATTGTGGTACTAAGTTTTTGGGTTGATTATTGGAATAGTTTTTAGGCCACTAATTCACCCCCACCCTCTCAGTTATTACTAACACTAAGTCATCCCAATGTTGATACTCCGGTCTAGTAATCCACTCGGGTGATATACTAACACTCAGGCGATACAGTCAACTGGAAACTCTAGCACTCGATTGACACTGGGTGCTAGGGCTACATTGATCACTCAAAGATGGTATGCAACTCAGGTAACACTAGTGACTTAGGTGATACTATTTGGAACTAACTGCTCGATCGACACTACAACTGCCTAGCTCAGGTAACACTTCAAGCTGGTGGCTCGATCAACATTGTAATAATATGAATGACTAAGTGTTTTGGCACTAATTGACAACATTTCTTTCCATAAGGTCAACCTCCCCCTTTGGCATTAGTGACAAAAACACTTATCATACCAAAAAATCTGATCAAACTGCTTAGTCAAAACTCCCCCTTACCATGTGCTTGGGTACTTGCTCGGTTTTGACTGCTGCTCTGCAATTCGGTTACAACTGACTCTATTTTTTATTTTCTTAAATTTTTTTTGTAACTCTCTCTCTCTCTATATATATATATATATCTTCCTCTTCTTTGTACATGTATTTCCTCATATATCTATACAAATTCTATCTTTCCCCCTTGTTTTTGACACAAATGCCAAAAAGAATATCTACAAGGTAATACCAAAATACGAAAGGAGATCACTATGTACCTTCAAAATTTGAGACAAATTCTTTTCCCAATTGTCTTGCAACATCTTCAAGATGTGCAACTCAATCTGAATTTATTCAGACAACTCCATCATAAGCTCTGCAACTAAAAATTTGTTATCATGGATGAGTGTCTTTGCATGAGCAATATGTTTTTGCATGACATCCATATGAGGAAGGAGTTGGCTATGTATTTCTGATAGGGATTCCCTTGTTCTTCCTTCTTCCCTTAGTAGCTTTGCATGTAGATCAGTCAAATACTTGATCTTAACAAAATATGCTGAACTTGAACTAGGATTAAGTGCCAATTGGCTTGCACTTGCCTTCAAATCATTGTCAATCTTTGTCAGATTGTTCTTTATTTCCATGGTAAAGTTAGCTGTGTCACTCAAATTTACAAATAATGCCACAACATTATTCACAGTGGTTTCTAGAGAGCTAATGATAGTGGTTAGATTCGCTTGATCTATTGCAATCTTACCTGCAACATTCTCTAGAACCTTATTCTCAAATTTTCTCTCTACCCTCTGCAGTAATTCTCCTGACCACTAAGATCATGATTAAACTTGTGGACTATGTCAACAAGTTGGTCCATTATAGATTCTTCCTCATTGACTTCAATCTCTAGTGAATCAAGGAAAATATCTTTGATGTCCTCTAGCACTCTGTTCCTTTTCTTCTCATCTCAGATCTTTTTTTGTTTTTCTCTTTTCTTCCGTAGCTCCCCAAGGTTGTCCATCTTCTCGGCTGTTAGGCTAAAAAGATCCCAATTAGGAATCAAAATTTCTTCCTAAAGGTCAACTTCATTAGTTATTGTTTCCATTTCTTTATCCTTGACCTTGGGATTAAGTGAAGGAATGATTTCCTTACCTTTTCCAACCTCATCCTTGTCCTTAGTGTTCAGTTAAAGTAGGTGATTAAATTTTAATGCACCAATTGCAGAATCAATGCCAACTATAGAAACATTCACAGTGTCCTTCTGTGACTCGGTGTAGTAGGTAGAGCCTGATGCTCGGTTCCTACTAGTCCTAATGTAGACTCTGTGACCTTTTCCTTTCTCGGAGATAAGATACTCTAAAAAGGTGATTGGGGCAACTGCTATCTGTTATGCATTAGATTCTTCAATGGTTTGCACCTCAAGTAGTTCTTCATCTTTGACTTGTACATGAGGGCATGTAATTTTTTCCTTTGTCTTATCATCTCCTTGTCATAAAAAATTGACTTCCACACCTTTGTTGTGGTCTGCACAACATCCTCTAATTTCTTGCTCAAAATTTGAAAATTCGTAAACCTTGGAGTGTGATTACTCTCATACTTAGACATAGCATCTTTTGCCTCTTTATCAGTCAATGTAGGCATGGATTGCTTCAAGTTTTGTTTTCTGATGTTCTTTTCAATTTGAACTACATTGTTCTAGTGAATGGTGATTTCCTTGAGAAGATCTTCAGTCATATGGCTTTTCAATTCATATGGATCATACTTCCATCTTTCCATCTTCTCTACTAATGCATCCTCAATCATCTCCTACTCATCCTTGGTTCTGGTAGAATAATTAAATGATTTGAGAGATCCCATACCACTACCTCCTTTCAATTCTTCAACCTTCTTCTCAAAGGTAAGTGGTGGCTTTTTGAATGTAACTATATTTTCTTTATCATCTTCTTTAGGTAATATCAGTTTTCTTCTAGATCATCTGGGGTTGTTTGCAGTGAAGACAGGCGTAGAGATCATTGGTGTTTTTTTGGGGGCTAGCCTCTTCTTTTTAGGAGGCTCTGCTTCTACCTCTTCCTCTTCTTTCTTAGATTCATCTTCTTCTATCTTTATGTCATCTCCTTTTCTTTCAGTGATCAAAGGAGTAGAGTCTGATGACTTGCCATATTTCTTTCCAAACTTCTCAATTCTCTTCCTTCCTCTTTTCAATATTTTGGGAATCTCAATTTCCAATGATATTATGCCCTTAGCTTCTTCATAAGTACCTAAATATGGTGCTTTAGATTCAACATGTTCATTTACAAGAGCTTTAATGATGTCTCTGGTTTCATCTATGTTAACCTCATATGCAAGAGGTTTCACCCATGCAACCCTAGGCTTGACTGCTTGAATGTATACTTTGTCACAATCAATTAGGAAGCATATGTCATCTGTATAGTCTTCTACCAATTATTTGGGAATTATGAATCTATTCTACATTTTCTCTTTGAAACTTTCAAAGTAAGCATCCATGATGCTTTCAAAACTATCTCCCAATTCTGTTATAAACTCATTTATCTGATAAATTATAGGCCTATCCTTCTTCCATATAACTCTGCCTTTTGAAGGGAAAAACTTCTAACATAAAAGAATAAGAAGACCAAGAGTGAACCGAACTTACATGGATTGGTCTTAGATTCCTGAATATTCTCCATGTTTTTCCTTAGTTGGATGAGCTATAACTCGGCTAGGTCGAATGATAGATTGTTCTTCACCACTTTGTATGCCAAGTCCACAGCCTCACATGGAACATTGTTTGGTTGGCTTGAACTGTATATGTTATGTGCAATCACATGAATTTCAAACTTTAGCTCCATGTTAGTGACTCCATTCAACTTCATACCTCTTCCATCCCACTCGACAAGAGTCTTCTTGGCTAGCTCATCTCGGGGTAGGGTTTTGGTTTCTTTAGGTTTGTTGAGCATTGGGTACCTTGTCACTTGGTGTACCATCATCTTAGTGACCTTCATGGGTTTCTCCAACTAGAGATGTGTGTCATGAATACAGCTTAGAATAAACCTAATCCACTTTATCTAAAATTTCTTTGGCATATGTAAAATGTGGGTTAAACCCTTGACTTCGAGGTGCTTGTGTTTCAGCTTTAGGTTTCTGCCCACACAAAGTGCTTCATATGCTTTGTTCAGCTCCAATGTTCCTAGCTATTAAATGTTGCAATGATAGAAATTTAGAATGTCATGAATCAATAGTACCTTAGGAGGAATTTGGGAATGGGCTCCCATTGGATTTGTCTCCTCTGCAATCATTGGATGAAGTTTGAACTTTGGCGATTCGCAGACGACATTCCTCACTAACATCTCGGCTCCCTTCTTGATCTTACTACTGGATCAAGACACCATAATTCTTGGAGGATTGATGAAACTTTTCTTCAACTAAAGCTTTCAAACTCAAATTCGCTCTGAAATCGCTAAAAGCTCTTAATCACTTGCAAATTGTAAACCTTGGTAAACAATAACCCTTCAATTTCACCATTTATGAGAAATTTCATTATAATGTTTTCATTAAATTCTCCATACATAGTAACTTTCATAGCTCGGGTAGTTCTCCTAGTATTACTTGGAAGCTCAACGAAAACTAACTTTGCATCTTTGAAACCATACAACCCGACTTAACTTGGTTAAGCCTGAGTAACTTGGTTGTAACTGAGATCCTAACTCGGTTAGAACCATAATGTGTCCCAATGAATTAATATGCAGATTTAGACTTGCTAGCATGTTTTGAAATGATGTATGATGGCTTGTATGCATAATTCCAGTTATCTCCTTGCATCTTTATTCGGAGATGGCGGATCCACCCAATTCACTATTTTGGGTGCCATTTGATCCTTCATTGTTTTGGTCTGAATTATCAGGAGACTTCCTTACCCATTGCTGACTCATCTGAGTTTTGATTTTAGAAAATTTTTCTTTGCCTTTCTCAAAACCAGTATCCACTTTTTCTCTGTTCATACAATTCTTGCTTAGATGACCGAGTTGTTTACACACATAACATCTCTTAGTAGGATTCCTTTTTATGAGGTGAGTCTTTGCACAATTTTCACCAATGTGCCCATATTCACCACAATGACAACATCTGATCCATGTATTGTAATCCCAACCAAAAATTTCTTTAGCTAATCGTTCAACAGGGTTCCACTTCTTAGTTCTTCCCTTGAAAGTCTTATGACCTTGTTTGTTACAATTGAAACATTTTCCTTCAAACTTAGGTTTCTCAGTGCATTCACTTGTCCTGTGTCCATGTTTTTTGCACCTATAGCATTTTCAATTAAACTTTGAATTCTCATTGCTCCAACGCTTATTTGAAGTATACCCTAACTTACCACAATGATTACAAGTAGGTTTCCTGTTCTTTTGAGCTCTTTTCTATGAGGATTCACCTTGTTTAGTATAACCTAATCTAGTATGTCCATGATGTCTGAATTGAGTTTGTTCTTTCAACTGAGCCATGCTTACTTATGAATTCATCATACTCTCATTGGTTTTCTTTTTAGTATTGAGATCATTTTGCAGTCTTTCATTTTTAGTCCTCAGATTGATAACTTCTTGATTTGCACTATTGAGTTGATTTATCATATCTTCTTGCTAAAGTGACAAATGCTGGATTTCTTTTTATTTTTCCTCTATTCTTGTACTTAGAAATATTTTGTCTCCTTGTGCCATATCTCTATCATTTTATTCTTGGTTCTTTTTTTCTATGACTTCACATATTCTAACTGAATGAATTTCTTGTTCTCTCTTCAACTTTCTAACTTCTTCATGTAAATTGAGATTTTTTGCAAGTAGGTCTTCAATGGCTGCAATAGCTTCTTCAGAACTTCTTTCTTTTCATGCTTCAATTCTTTCTTCTATGTAACCTTTGTCATTCATTTTCACTGCTTAGAATTTTTTTTTTCTTTTCACGGAATGAAAGAGCCGCTCCTTGAGTTTTCTGATTTGATCCATGGCCACTTGTAGATCTATTTTTTTCATTTTCAATGGCTTTCTCCAGTCTGTATATTTCCATTGCCTCTAATATTTACTCAAGTTGTTAAACTTGTGATAAGAGAACCTTTTCTCTGATACCATTTGTTGTAAATATATTACAGGCTAGGTGACTGAGGGGGGGGGGGGTGAATCAGGAACCAATAAAACTTATTCACTTTTATCCTTTATTAAATTGGCTAATCTAATTGCATGCATGGAACAAAAAGGCAATAAACATTCATAACACTTGACACAATATTTGGTTACCCAGAAACCTTCCAAATAGAAAGTAAAACTAGGGTTGGGATGATACCCGCAAGCTTTAGAACTACAGTAATAAAGTTGGCCAGTTAAGGATTACAATTGACCAATTCTGATGGTCTTCCCTGTTAGGAGAAAATAAGGACTATTAGGTCCACCTTGTGAAAGGATTTATACAATACAGTTAAGTATGCACTCTGTTAGGATATTTGATAAGGACTGTTAGGTCCACTCGGTTAAAGTATTTGACTAATACACCTATTCGAATAAACCAGTGAGTGATCCTCTAATTTGTTGAATAAGGTCCTTTGAAGTAATAATGATCACTTGAATGTGATAGACGAGTCTCTGTTGTTCCTTTATACTATTGTAGCCTTCTAATCAATATGCCACTTCATATTCACATATGTAATTGATTCATTTATCCATCTATACACGTCATCATTTGGATAAACAAATTTTCTTACATACCTTATCCAAATCAATTACCTCTACAAGTCAGCTACTATCATATTAAATAGTATCAAACATATTATACTAAGTCAACCCAATGTTGATACTTGGGTCCAGTAATCGACTCAAGTGATATACTGACACTTGGGTGATATACTGAACTAGAAACTTACACTCGGTTGACACTGGGTGCTCGGGCCACATTGATCACTCAGAGATGGTATGCAACTCGAGTAACACTGGTGACTCAAGTGATACTATTTGGAACTAACTGCTCAGTCAATATTGCAAATTCTTAGCTTGGGTAACACTTCAAACTATTGGCTCAGTCAAAACTGTAATCATATGAATGACTAAGTGTTTTGGCACTAATTGACAACATGTCTTTCCATATGGTCAACAAATTCTTTGTCTAACTCCAATATAGAGTGTAAAGAGGTCTCACAATTGTCCATCATCTTGTCCAGAGTTAGTTTGTCCTTTGATATTATCTCCTCAATGTTTTTGAGATGTCTAATAGGATTTATACAGTAACTGTATAACTTCCTTCCATGCGATACACAACTCCTTGCCTCAGATATGGTTTTGTTCAATATGCCCAAGTCCTATGATATATACTTGCAAATTTCTTCCAATTTCTTCACGAGGTAATTCTTCTTTGCTTTCTATTTAGCAATCTTCTCCAAGGACTCAGAGTGACTGTCAAATTCATCCAATACCCTTTTTAAGTTCTCTGCACTATCCTTCGATTGGAAATAAAAATGTATAGGTAGGATTTTGTTGACAGTATCAATTGCTCTTTCCATTACCCGTGTCTTCCTCTCACATTTCTTCTCAGATCTCTCTTTTTCTTTAGCAAATGTGATGTAGGATAAATTTATCATCTCATCCACATCCATATTCTCAACATCAGTGCTTAGAGTCTTATCTTCACTTGCCAACAATAAAGATAAAGGAAAAGATGAATGAGTTTCCTGTTTCTCTTCAACTTTATTCATTGTTTCTTTTGCTACCTCATCTTCGATCAGTTTTTGCTCTTCTTTCTCTTCCATTTCTAGAAAAATTATTCTTTCAATGTTGGTATATTTCTCAAAAGGATCAATGACATCTTGTGAGGTGTCCAAAGACACGGCCACAAACATAGAAATCCAGTTTCTTCGTAGTACTCACAAATTGACTAGTGTCATCGCCCATTGATTTGTTAAGAATTATTTCTACCATCCTTGATGAATCACCTTTTCCAATAGTTCTAGGTGTAGTAGCCTTGGGTGGTGAGGAATTATTTGGTTCAGTACCCATCATAACCTTATCCACAACCTTTTGTGTTTCCTCAATCACTTCATCGTACCTTCTCCCCATTATATTTGCCAATCTTGACTTAGTTCTCAACAAGGTAACATAAACAATAGGTAACATGTCTTCAATTAGTTGTACTCTGATTTATTCATCTTCTATTTGTTCTAGTTGTTTCGTCATCTCTAATTAATCATAGAGTTCCTCAGGTATACTACCTTCAACTTCTAACAAGTTCTTCTTAAAAGAAAGTAAGTGATTTATTATCATGTCTTCAATCAAATTCTGATAAGATGAATCATACCTTACATAGAATCTAGATAAGGTATTAAGTTTTCCTTGCTCAACTATTCTCTTCTCCAGTATCTTTATGTCATGTTTCTACATATGTTTCACTTCTGGACTCTTCTCTTCTACTTTCTTCTCATCTCCTTTCTTTTCTTCTCCCTTCTCTTCAACTTTTGTCCTTTTTCTTTTAGGTGGAGAGTCCTTTTTAGTGGACCTTGTATTCCTTCTTGGCAATTTCATAATTTTATCTTTCTGTGATATTATCTTTGGTGGTGTAGGTGTTGTTTCAGATATGTCAATCACAGTAGAAGGTGGACTAATTACCTTCTCAACTTCTGGAGGTGGAAGGGTTGCAGGAGTAGTGCTTGCCAATCTAGAAACACTCTCTGTCATCTTCTTTCTTATCTCTTTCATCTCATCCTTTGTTATACTAGCATTGCAGGCTACTAGATCATCTACCAAGTTCTTGAATTTCCTCTTTCTTACACCTCTAGTATGTTCTGCCATTATCTTCGCTGATTTCTCTTCATAGGTGCCCCATCTTTCTTCAAATGGATCAAGTTATGAGGATAATATGTGTTCAACTTGCAAAGTTCGGACCTCAGAACTAACTTCATATCCCAGAGGATAACACCACTTCATCCTAGGTTGAACTACCTCAAAGAAAACACAATCAATTTCAACCATGAAACAAATTGTATCTTTGTACTTCTCTACCAATGCCTCAGGAATCCTCTCTCTTTCCCTCATTTTTCTCTGCAATATTTTGATCATCCCAAATAACTCAACATCAACCCATGTACTTGTTTTGTCTTCTATAGCTCTGTGTGATCTGAATTCAAGTGGGTTCACTGTCCTTCTAAGCTCTAGGGTGCATACCAGAAAAACTATGTACAATATGAATATACCTATGTATCAATAGAGATCCAAACCTGAATGCCTTTGACCTATCCTTCTTAATTTTCTTTACATTCTCCAAGAACTATTGTGCAAGTATTTTGCAAAGGTTATATTTAATTTTTTCCTTAACCATTCTGTATGCCATCAAAATCACTCCTGTGGATACCGAGTTAGGTTGGTTGCAGTAATGTAGTTTGTATCCAAGAATTTTAGAAACCAATCTGACATCTTGCTGAAATATATCATTGATAGTCATCGCTCTCTTATCCCATCGCGAATGCATTAGGGTTTCCACTTGTTTCTTTATGTTTTTTTTTGCAACAAGAATGACTCCAAAAAATTTCCAAACCTATTATACTCTGAATCAACTCGCTACATATCTAAACAGGCTAATCTCCAATCCAAATGAACTGGTCATAAACTCTTCTCAGAATGATTTTAATCCATTCCTCTTCGTCGAATTTGTAAATTTCAGTCATCTGCATAATACTTATATTTTCAAGGTGTGCAAACTTGTATTTCATCTTGCCATCTGCTCCAATCATTTTCTTCATCTCTGAATATATCTCAAAGTCTCCTAGAGACTCATACTTATAATGAATGTAAGCCCTAATTTCTTTGACATGTAGAACATCGTAGGGTGTTTGAAAAAACACACCTTCGGGATCATCCTCAGTTGATTTGAATGAGTGTTTCTTAAACTTATACCTAGGGCTTTCAGCGACATTGAAAATCAACAAAGTATCCATAACCAAAGCTTCGCAAATGCTCTAAATACCTTTTATTTGCCGATTTTGTGAATTTATACTTCGATCAAATGCTCAACACACTTGATTCTTTGCTTATTTTTCTCTTATCTTTGTTCTCCTTTGGTTCTGTTCTTCGAATGATGTTTAAACAAGTTCTTTTGATTAACCTTATACTTCACTACATAAATAACTGACACAATTCCAAATAAACTCATCTCTACACATAATCCAGTTGATTAACAATCTGGTGATCACAAGATATAGACTTTAAAGCAATGTGATCTTAGATATGTGGTCCACAACATCTTCACATACTCTCACTAAGATTGTAAGAGCTTACTCCTCATAATCAGGGACTAGATAGATTTCTGATGTTTCCTTCCAATTCTCTCCCTAAGGTCATGCTTGGCCATCTAGGTTGATGTAGAAATGTTAGCATTAGGAAAAGGCTCAGTAGCATCTACCGACTCTCCCTAAACCAATACCTCACTTGTTTCTTTTACCTTCCATACCTTACCATTGTTTTCATCTTCTAGTTTTCTAAAATGACTCTTGAATTCATCTATATATTCTGCAAGACTCTTACCAGTATCACCAATATTCTTCTTTATAACCATAGGCGATGGTCCTCTTCTATTATCAGTTCCATTGTACCTACAAAATTTCACTATATTTCCTAGACTGTTACATTTGTAGCATGTAGGAGGTTGTATGTTTAGATTAACCTGCAACTTACAATACCTTGCGATGTGTCCAAATTTATCACATTTGTAACATGTGATCTTAAATATTTTTTCTTCCCTAATATAATCTTGCTTGATTCTTGATTGATCAGGCTTCCTGAATTCTACTTTCTTGTGTCAATATGCATGACAATTATTTCAATAGCCATCAAAGGATTTGTAAGTAATTTTACTTCTGCGGTCTCTCTTCATGTGTCCAATTTTGTTGCATCTAAAGCATCTACCTCTGAAAGGTCTGATATGTTCTTTAGGTTTTTCAAGATCATCAATATTCACTTTAGAGTTTTCTTCTTGAGTCTTTGAAGATTCAGCTTCGTTGAAGCCAACTCCAGTCATGTCTCCTTTAGGTTTTTGTCTATCTCTCTACTCATCAATCTTATCACTGCTCATATGAATTTTTTCAATGTGTTTCTTAGCTTCAACAAGTTATCCTTTTATGATCTAATTATATTTCTCTAATTCCATATATTTGTTCCTGTAGTGATCAAGTTCACTCTCCATTTGTCCCATCTGAATATTAGCACCTTTTAAGGTTTCTTCAATTTTGTTTCTAGCATCATTAATTTTCCTGTTGAATTTATTTAGCCATCTGAAGGGAATTAGTTTTATGATCAAGCTTCAAAGCATCTTTCACTTGTTCAATTTGTTTTATTTGGTCTGATGTGTCATTGTCAGAATCCTCTTATATCTTATCCATAAGATCTTGTCTCTGATTTCTCAAAAATTCAAGTTGTTTTTTTATTTTCTTGATGAATCCCTCTGCTCTTCTCAATTTGAATTTCAAGTCACCATTTTCTTCTTTAGCTTTATCCATGTCTTCAAGTGTTGCTTCAAAGTTTTTTTCCAAACTTTCAAAATCCATCTTAATCTCCCTTAAGCTTTTAGGTTTTCTCTCCAAGGGCCAAAAACTATGATACCAATTGTTATGATTAAGTAATACTAAAAGGGGGGTGAATCAATATTACATCACTTTAAACTTAAACCAAGTAAATTACAACTTAACCAGATAATTGCTGAAATCAAAAGAACACACACACACACAAATCATAATACCATGAATTTTTTGTTGAGGAAACCTTGACCAAGGGAAAACCCTGGTGGGGATGGTACCCACAAATATGCACTAAAATTATATTGTCCCTATTAGGAGACCTAGCCCTGTTAGCAGCTGATTATTACATTAGTACATTTCCTTGTTAGAGGAATACAAAACCCTATTAAAGGTATACTTAGCACATTGCTCATACAATCATAAATGAGATTCTGTTACAATTCTTTATCAAGAATGAATAATACAAGCATCTCCTATGCTTAGGTAGTTCCAATTGTAGTTTTCATTACCATCTAATTGATTCGGATATCACAATACATCCATCCAACTTTTTGTATCTATACCAATCTATCACACGTCCATCACACTCATCACTTCTAAAAAATCTCTTCGTAATATAAATTGTTACATATCCAGTCGACTTCCAATTACATCATAAAATAGAATTAATACTTACACAAAAAGAAATTACCAAGTCGTAGATCATATACCATCAAAACATAGGTAATCCACAATCCGAATCCAACATGGCACGTTTGGACTTTGCATTATACTCCCTCAATCATTGCAAATGTTTACCTTCCCTGTAAAACTGTTACTTTGTCTTCGCATGGCTTCATCATATTGTAACTTAGCGCGATCAACTCCAAAACATAAGCGATATTAACTGAAGGTCGCACATATCCCAAAATAGCTTCTCGTAAGATTGTATGTCTTTATTCATCATATATTGTCTTCAGTGAACAAAACTGTACTTATGTACCCTATAACTCTGCTTCCTGAACTTAGTCATTTTGTAGTCCTTAACTCCAAAAGTGTGTTTCACACTATGCGATCATCCATAACATATGTGTTTCCATAAATGAAAACCCTCAAGTGTTCCAGAACACTCCTGAATGAACCACTTGCCAACATAAAGGTATGCTCAAATATGTTGGTAGGGTAATGATAAAAGGATATGAAAAGGATAATTAGATGGGATGGGATAAAGAATTATGCCAAGGATTAGATAGGATGAATAAAGGGTTGGAAACTAGGTGTTGGATAATGGAGGGAGTGTAGGAAAGATTTTTTTTGAATGGATAGGAATGTGGGCAGGAAAATTATTGGCACACACCTTGATGGGTGGTGGAGTGATGGAGGACAAGAAAAATTTTATTTTGAAATTTTAATGGAGTGGATGTGAATTTTGAGATATAAGGAACCAAAATGGATTTTTAGGATTAAAGGTGTTTATATGGAGAGGTAGGAATTTTTTATGCCAACTTTGATTTTTCTTTAGGAATCGGTGTTGTGAGGAGCCACTTGGGAATCCACACGGATTTTATTTTTTCATTCTTTTGTGGTTCCTTGGAATTCATTTCTTGCACAAGTGATTTAGGAACCCATAAGGCTTTTGACTTTAATTTTTTCTTAATTGGCCTTTCTGGCCTTTTGGACATTTCTTTTTCCTTTTGAATTATATTTTTCTTTGTTTTTACACGTCGATTAGACTAGAATTGTTGATCCTTGATTATATGTGGATTGTTGGACTTATGGACTTTATGCTTGGCATCCAAATTTCCTGGAAAAGGCATGGGAGACATGGATGGATAGGAATTGTATGGAGGCCTTTTGGATGGGTGGAATGCTCTCAAAGATGTGTGCCTTTGTTGATCTTGATTTAGGAAAGGATAAGTGGATTTTGAGCTAGTGGATGGAGGAATATATGGACTTGGGATGGAATGAATGAAGGGGAAGGTATATGTTTGGATTTGGATTTTGCAAGGATACCAACATATTGAGAATGAGCTATGTAAATAGGGTCATGACCACAGATTCAGTTTGAAATGATGGAGTTATAATGTACATTGTTCATGGAGATCTACCCTTTTGACTTGATAATGTTTTTTACTAGTGGGAAACTTGTTTCTTTAAGACCAAGATACGAGTCTATTTTGAGGTGGATATAGCATGGAAGAAATAATAGGATAATGAAAAGGACTGGAATGGATGGAAGTAGAGGAACCCATTTGACATGTATTGGGTTCATTAAAAAATTGCACAAAGGTGCTTGAATCATGAGGGGCACCAGGAGGAATGATGGGATCTTGAGATGGAAAGGAAGAATGAAAAAATCATTTGGAAAGATAGGATCTTCTAGTGGACATAGATGATTAGGACATGAAGATGAAGGGATGGAGAGATCTTGTGGATGATCTAAAGGGATGGTGATATCTTTCAATGAATATGAAGGTGAAGGGATACTTTGATCTTGACTTGGAAGGGAATCATCATACCCCATTTTAAGTGTGCTCTTCTCTTGATTTTGGAGAGTCACTAAGAATAATGGAATGAATATCATGATCTTGCTTAGAAAATGGAATTTCAATGGGACTTGGAAGGAAAATTCCTTATTGAGATGGAAGGGGATCATCTTGGACAAGATGGGTAGAGATGGTGGGATCATCATTAGGAAAGATGGATCTTGGTCAACAATTAGATGGGACTGGTCAATTTTGGGATCTTGATCTTGATTTATTTTAGGTACCATTTCTTTGTGCTTTGGATCATCCTCTTGAAATGGGGTTACATTTTGACTATGCAAGGGATATTCTAGGAAGGAATCAATATTTTGGAATGAGGGAAATGGATTTTGAATGGGAATCTCTAGAGTAGGATTTCTTGGAAATTGACCACATGGGGGCATTGGCTCTAAGATTTCTAGAGTATAAAGAAATGGATTATCTTAGATTTCTTTTGTGGATAGCCCTTGGAAGGTTTCATCATTGGATATGTTATTTGATGGAGATGGTGTAGACTATTCTTGTTAAGTTATAGGGAATGAAGAAATGGTGAGAGACATGGATGCTTCTTGAGGGATAATTTCTTCATAGAATGTGGGTGTGTCATCCATATGATTATTTTGGAATGGTCCATTTATAATACTTTTTTGCATATAAAACAATTTTTGAAGAAATGTTTTTAGACTTTTGAGTTGGAATTTTCACTACTTGGGTGATCTTGTTTGTGATACAACATCAATATTGGCATGTTTTAAGAAATTTTTTTATTGAACATGTGGTACAATGGGTTTCTCATTCATTACCCTTGATTGATGTCCAAAGGATGACATGTTTGTAATTGTACTTGTGTATGTTTGGGAAACCCTTGGTGGTGGATTTGAGGAGATAAGAAGATGTTCACTGGCATGTGATTTTACCAATGGTAAATTTGTTTGTGTAATTGTATATGAACTTGGTATTTATTGAATTGTTTGCACAATTGGCACAATGGTTTTTATGGTTTCTTGAGGGACACTTGGTTGCATTAGAAGGAAAATTGCCTCAAACTTTGGTGGTGGCCCTAGTTGACTTATGCCATGCTCTAGTTGAAAGGTTTGATTTGGATTTTTTTTGAATGAGGTTTGATTCAATGGTGAGTGATTTGGGATTTGATTGAATGGAGCTTGATTTTGGATTTGATTGAACAAAGTTGGATCATTTATTTGATTTAAACTCTTGTCTCTTGTTTGAAATTGATTTGTCATGTTTATTTGTAAGATAAGATTTGGTATGTCTGATTTTGAGATGAGAGATTATATGTCAATTTGTGCAATATTTTATTTTGGACATCGAAGTACTTTGGACATCTTGGTTCTACTCTTGTTCATATTTTTCAACTTTTGTTTCTGTTGTGAAATTTGATCGATTAGAGATTAACACAATATTACTATCTTCAATGTATATGGATAACTAAGTCGTTGTGATTGATCATTCTACAAATACAATCAAATGGTCTGTATATATCAAGAAAGTTGCCCACGTAGGGACATGCCCCTATGTGAGGTGGCTGTTCCAAATGGTACAATTTGTTATGGTTAACACAACCCATCATTAGTAACTATTTGCATGATACAGACCGTGTTTATTGTGTTAACACAGCAATCAAACTGTCATTCATCGGATACCATGAAGGATATATTTCAACACTCCCTCTTAGAAAGAGTGGATCCTTTTAGCACATTCAGTCATGACCTCCAACACAGTTTGGGACAACAATTTATGTAGTCTAGTCATGAAAATATGAATTCTAACATCATGATATCTGGCTCAGTCTGGGACAACACTTAAGGAGTCAATCATGATATAATTTTTCTATCACACATCCAGTGATAACATCATATTTTAGAGTCAAGATATCTGGCACAGTCTGGGACAACAACTTAATGAATTCAATCTTGACACTTAGTCAACTATTGTCAAGATTGTCACCTTGAAATAGTGACCTAATTTATACATCAGTTGAAGATCATCATCTTCTTTCAACCCAATTTGAATATTGCAATATACATTTTATTTATTTATTCATGAATAAATTACAAATAGTAGGAATTTAATCCTAATAATCTCAATTACAATCTAGTCATACCAAGTTTTCTTCTGAAGTACTTTATCTTCAATCATGCAAGGGGCTTGGTAAATATGTTAGCATTTTGTTCTTTAGTACTGATATACACTAGTTTTATGACATTTGATCTACCATGTCTCTTATATAGTGATAAGGAATCTCAATATGTTTGGATCGATTGTGGAAAATTGGGTTCACTAAAATCTTGATGCAGCTCTGATTATCATAATGAATCACGATAGGATTCAGAGATTTTCCAAACAATCCAAATAGTAACTTCCTTAGCCATACCTCTTCATGGGCTCCCATGGAGGCTACCATATTCTCTTCTTTGGTGGAGCTCTGGGAAACTGCTGACTATTTCCTGCTGAACCAAGATATCATTGCAGATCCAAGACTAAAGCAACACCCTGTAGTAATTTTATGGTCAGTGATACTTCCAGCCCAATCAGAATCAGAATATCCTTGAAGCTAAATCTCAACATTCTCATATATTAAGCCAAGTCCAATTGTGCCTCATAAATATATTAGTATGTGCTTAGCAGCCATTATATGTAGATCTTCTTATGCTCACACATGAAGTGACTTAGTACATTTTTATCATAGAAAATATCAGGATGAGTGTTAACCAAATACATGAGAGAACTGACTATCTGCCTGTAAAGTGTGGGATCTGTAGGTTTTGAATCTTCTGCCTCAATTTTTAGTTTGTGTAAATTCATTTCCATTGGTGTAGCTAATGGTTTACACTCCATCATCCCAAATCTTGTTAGTATATCTATGGTGTACTTCTCTTGATTCAGAAAGATATAGTTTTTCTTTTGCCATACTTCCAATCCCAAAAAGTAGTGTAGAAGCCCTAAGTCCTTCATATCAAATTCTACTTCCAGATCTTGTTTACACTTCACAATGAGATTATCTTCTCATGTTATCAATAGATCATCCACATAAAGGACCAATATTATCATATTTCCATTTGAAACTTTGAAGTAGATATTCGAATCTGCTAGATTCTTGGAGTATCCTAGTTTAGAGAGATAGTTGTTTATCCTTGCATACCAGGCCCTAGGTGCTTGTTTTAACCCATAGAGATATTTCTTAAGTTTAGAAACATAGTGAATCTTATCTTGTATGGTGAACCCTTCTTGTTGTTCTATATATACCTCCTCCTCAATTGATCCATTCAAAAAAGTTGTCTTTACATCCATCTGGTGAATCTTCCATCCTTTGGATGTTGCAATTGCAATGATTGTTCTTACCAACATATATCGAGCTACTGGAGAAAATGTCTCTTCGTAATCAATTCTAGATTTTTGAGAGGATCCTCTGGCCACAAAGAGAGCTTTATGTTTTTCAATGTTGTCATCAGGTGCATATTTGATTTTGAATAACCACTTGGAGGAGACAACTGATTCGTCTTTTGGTCTAGGCACTGTGTCCCAAACATCATTCTTTAGTATAGATTGATATTCTTCAACCATAGCATCCTTCCAAGCCTAATCTGATAAAGATTCTTTAACACTTTTTGGTTCTGAATTTGTAAGATCGGTTAGAAGTGCAGCATAACACTTTAGAGTTCTTGTTCTTTTATTTTCTTTGTAAATTTCATTTGGTTCCATATAATTCTCTTCAATCATTTTTCTTGCCCATAGAGGCCTTTTCTTGTTATTTGGTATTTCAATATTTTCATCATTAGTGACTGGAGGTTCAGGAGCTTCTATGATATTCTCCCTCTCAGTGTCTAAAGGTTCAAAATCTTCTATGGTATTCTCCCTCTCAATCTCAGTTATATGATCTTCTTCTACTTTAGTGATGTTATCATCCTCAAGTTCTTTGAGTGTAGTTTTTTCTTCAAACTTGACATCTCTACTTATCTCAACAGATTTTTTCCCTGGAATGTAAACTCGATATCCTTTAGTATTTTCACTATAGCCAATGAATATACCTCTTTTCCCAGATGGTTCTATTTTTTTCCTCTTTTCCTTAGGAACATGTATGTATATAAGACAACCAAATATTCTTAGATGACTTAGGTCTGGTTTGTTCCCTATAAAAAATTATTTTGGAGTTATGTTTTCTACAACTGAGTGTGGACATATGTTTTGAATGTAGACCGATGTATTCAAAGCTTATGCCCAAAATGAAGTGTGTAAGTTTTGGTCATGCATCATAGCTTTTTCTGCCTCAATTATGGTTTTGTTCTTTCTTTCTACCACTCCATTCTGTTGTGGATTATATGGTACAGTATACTCCCTCTTAATCCCAATAGAATTAAAAAATTATTTGAATTTGTCAGATATATATTCTCCCCCATTGTTAGATCTTAACACTTTAATTCTCTTCCATGACTGGTTTTCTACTAATGCCTTGAATTCTCTGAACTTTGATAGTACTTCATTTGAGTATTTGAAATTTAGAAAGTATATCCATGTTTTCCAAGAATAGTCATCAACAAAGATTATGTAGTATAAGGATCCAGTTAGGGATGGTGTTTTCATGGAGCCACATAGGTCGGTGTGAACCAACTCTAAAATAAATTTTGATTTGTGCTTACTTGGAGGAAAAGAACCTTTCACATTCTTTCCTAAGGCACAACCTTTGCAAATGCTAGTATGTTCAGATTTTAGTTGGGGGAGTCCTAAAGTGATCTTCTTTATGATGGGTAGAGAACTATATCTTAGGTATCCTAACCTTTTGTGTCATAATTCATTATTGTTTGAAACTTCATGATTTAGTGCTAACTTTTGATCACCACACAATTTACACAGACTACCATCTCTTCAACCTATTGTTATTGCATTTTTATATTTGTATTTTTCGGCTAGAGAATGACTTTGTCTTCATTGAAAGTAACCCGATATCCTTGATCAGCTAAAACTGATATTGAAATTAGATTTCTTTTGATTCCAGGTACAAACAATACGTCTTTCAGTTGTAGAGATACTACATTTCTTAGTTTGATGGAACAGGTCCCAATTCCTTTCATAGGATACGTGGAGTTATCTCCAATAGTGACTTCTTCATTTGAGTGTCCCTCAAGAGTTTCAAATTGATTTTTGAATCCTTTTATGTTTCTTGATGCTCCATTTTTTATTATCCAAGTGTTCTTATTTGCATTTATTTCACTTAATAATGCTAGGAAGAAGAGTGAGTTTTCTTCTTTGACTTCGGCTAGGGTAGTATGTGCTTTCTTCCTTTCCAGATAGTTTCTGTGAGTGTTCCCATACTTATCACATTTGTAACACTAAATTTTAGATAGATCCTTTTTATGGTAGTTTTTATTTCCTCTCTTTTGTTTGAAAAACTTTTTCTTTTTGTTGGAAGTATTTGTGTGAAGTGCCTAAATTTCTCCTTCTTTATTTGGCCATATTCCCCTTGAAATTAGGTGTGATTCTTCTTGTGTACAATCATTTCTTAGTTTCTCAAAATTTGGTAATGGAGGTCGCTCATTAATGCATTGAATGAATGATTCCCAAGAGATGGGTAATCCCCTTAAGGCAATTAGAGAAAGTTTAACATCTTCTATAGTGTTTCCTAATGTGAAAAATTGATCTCTTAATTCTGAAATTCTTAAGAAGTAAGATGTGACAGATTCTCCCTTATTCATTTTTATGCTCATAAGTTGTTGCTTTAGAGTTATCATCCTGCTTGCATTATTTATTTCATATGTACTTGTGATGGTTTTGAATATCTCATGTGCAGTTGTTAGTCTGGCTATACTCGGGAGAATAGCATCTTTGACAGAGTCGATGAGAATTTTCCTTGCTTTTTTATTACGTCTTTTCCAGGTTGTGATCTCTACCTCATCTTTAAGCATTTTCTTATCTTCTTCTACATTAGAATCTAACTCTAGTTCTTGTAGGATTGATATGATTCTTATCTTCCATGACATGAAGTTAGATGCTCCTTCAAGTCTATCCTCCATCCTGATTCCAATAACCATTTTGTATATTTCTGGTATTTAACAGTTGTACAGTATTTATATAATCTCTACAGGTACAAACTAGTCACTTATCTTTCTCTCAAGATTTTGTCAAACAATGTAGTGATTTATTTCTTTTATTTTATCTCTTATATGTTGGCTTTGATACCATGCTGTAAAATTTGATCGATTAGAGATTAACACAATATTACTGTCTTTGATGTATATGGAGAACTATGCCCCTATGATTGATCATTCTACAAATACAATCGAATGGTCTATATATATCAAGAAAGTTTCCCATGTAGGGACATGTCCATACGTGGCAGTTGCCATGTAGGGACATGCCCCTATGTGAGGTGACTATTCCAAATGGTACAATTTGTTATGGTTAACACAACCCATCGTTAGTAACTGTTCAAATGATACAAACCATGTTTATTGTGTTAACATAGAGAACTGAACTATCATTCATCAGATACCATGAAGGCTATATATCAACAGTTTCAAGATCTCTACTTATTGAGCTAATTTTTCCTTTGGTGATGGATGAATAGAGATGACATTTGTTTGAACATGAGAAGATTGATTCAACTTTGGGACATGTATGAATTGGATTGATGTGATTGATTTTTTATTGCAATGACATGGTCCTGTGATTGGGTTGATGTTTTGATTGTGTTATTTCGTAGAAGCTTACTATCTTGTTTCAACCATTGTGTTATTCTATATTTTTGGATTTTCAAGTTTATGAATGAAATGGTCCTAAAGGAATGAAAATGCGACTCTAAGGGATGAAGGGAAAATGTAACTTAAAGGTGCTAAAATGCAACCTATGTTTTTGGTATTTTTAGTAATTTTGACAATGCAACTTAAGGATGAAAAAAATGTAATCTATTTGTGTTTCTCATTGTTGGTCAAGTGCTATTTTTTTCATTGGTAATGCTAATGGATCCTCGGGGAGGGGAGGAGGGTGTTATTATGTGGGATCATATAAAGTTGGGGGTGTTCTATTTTCCTTTTCAAACAAATACTTTACTATCAAGTTTACTTCATCACACAACTCTTGGTCCCTAGTTAATGTCTATGCTACCAACTCATACTTAGGAGGTAAGGAGGTGTGGGGGTGATATCTCCTCAATGATCCTTGATGATCTAGATTCTCCATGGATGGTTGCTGAAGATTTTAATTCTCCCCTATTTCCATCTAATAAATTGGGAGGTCTATTTGACTACTTTGATAGAATAGTAGATTTGGTGGACTTCATTAGTAAAAATGGTCTCCAAGACATCAACTTGTTGAGATAGCCTTATACTATTTCCAAAAATAAAAAGGAATAATATCTCATACAAGTTAAGTTGGATAGAATTACAGTTTCAACCAATTGAGATATTGGTTTTAATGCCACCCTCAAGACTCTCCTAAGGATGGTGTCGAACTATAAACTGATTCTTCTTGAATGGACATACATGCAAGTAAAGGGTCTTTATTCAATTTGTTATGAGATTATGTGGACGACATAGCTAGGATTTAGATATTGCATTCAGAATTGGTGGAACATTCCTATTCAGGGAAACCCTTTGTTCAGAGTTGCCCAAAAATTGGATTTGATGAGGAAATAGGTCAAAGGATAAACTAATTCTACCTTAGGTGGTATTTTTAAAAACATGTAACATAATAAATTGTAGACTAATGATGGGATCCTATTTCCTATGTCACATTTAGAAGGAAGATTTCCCAATAGGATTGAAATTCTTAAGTGCTTAATAGGTGTAAGGATCCTTCACTAAAGAGGATAATTGATAGAAAGATGTAGGATTTAATAAGAAATGATGGAAAAGATTGGTTTTTCATTTACATAGACTGATAGAAACCTGACAGATTGATTTTGATGCCAAAAATAGAACTCTGAGATAATAACTAACTAGTGGATCCAATTTGAAGCTATTTTAGAGGGACTAGGTCGACTGAGTCATCCTATTCTTGGGACTAGGTCAGCCTTTCTTTTCACTTTCTGACAATTTCAGTTGCAAACTGTAGTTGGGCTCCTATACTTCATAGATCTAATCCTAACACTGGCCCCACTTGTACCTACAAAAAATAAGAAGAAATTTTTGTGTAGAGAGGGGTTTGTCGTAGTCAAAACATAATTTGGAATCAACCTTGAAATTAAAATAAAATATGCATAAAAGGAAAGTGTGCTAACATATAGTAGAGGCTAGATTAAAAAAAATGAAGTGTATTATACCTTGGCAACACAAATTCTTCTTTGTATGTGATCACAATTATTGATGAAATATCTTGAATCCACACAAAAACCTAAAAGGAAATAATGAAAGACATGATTTGCCTAATGATTGTTGTAGTTTTCCACAATTCTTGATATGGAAAAGGGATGGATTGAATGCTTGAATAATTGAATGTTTGGATTCTTGAAGATGGATGGATATGATATGATCTTCTTCCTTTATTTTGATCTCCTTTACTTGGCCTTCATGGGAGAGAATTTTTCTACAATGAAGAAGATTGCTTTGAAAATGCCTTGGAATGCTTGAGAACTTGAAGAGATTTGAATTTGTATTCTTTATATCATGAATTATTTCTTTCTTCCTTGATTTATTACCAAAATGAGGAGAGATAGGTTGCTTATATACCCCTCACAAATATTTTAGAGTTAAAAACTTGGAAGAGGTTGTCAGGAATTTAGATTTCCAGCTCAACCATCAAGACAAATCTTGGGTTCAAATTTTGAGGCAAACCTCAAGGAATAGGTTGACCACATTGGCTTTGTCCCATAAAAATTCTTAAAAGTTTTATCCATGGGCTATAATGGAGGAGGAGACACCAAAATGGAAAGTGAAATCGAGGTTGGTATACCGAAAATCAATGCAGGAGTCCATACATGCTAAAATGAGGCCAGGATAAATTAAAATTATACAACAATGAAATTTTAGGAAGGGAAATTTATCCCTCACTTTAGCGGGACTATGAGACACCTCATGCTCATGATAAAGGAGAAGAAAGAGAGAGAAAGAGAGAAAGATCATGAGAAATTTTGAAAAGAGATAAGACATCACTAAGTTTAAGGACACAAGCCACCCAAAAAAGGATCTTATCTTGTACAACCATGTGCAAGGGAATACAAAACAAAGAGAAAAGACTAGATATTACTAAGGTTCCAAGTCAACTAGTTGAAGAGACCTCGATGAACCAAATATCTCAACCAGTAGTATCAGGCTTAGAAAACTATTGTATAGCACAAGTGTTCACATGGAAAGGGTGAGAATACATGCAAAAGATAAGACAAAACTCCATGGTCTAACCCACTAGAAAATCTATGAGAGCATGGAGAAAAGAGAGAAAGGCCATGAATCCAATGGGATAGCAAGTTGTGTTATGCTATGTGATCCAAAGAAGAAAAAAGGAGGAAAAAGTAGAAAGGATAGCAAGTTGTGTTATGCCAATTCCACTCATCCCAAAAAGAGATCTCAGTGAAAATGTGAAATAAATGGTGTAACAGGTTGTGTTATGCTAGTAAAATATACCTTGAAAATATAATGGGATAGGTAAAATATTCTAGCAAGTTTTGTTATCCTAGTTCAACCTATCCAAGGATAACTAGGTAAAGCATTATTCACAAGGAATTCTGCCAAAGAGGATTGTCCTAAGGAAAGAATTGTCTCCAAAGGAAATCCAATGTATATAAAATATCCAAGGAAACTTAAACATGATGCACAAGGGCACAAAAGGATGGAATTTATAACCTAGCATGTTGTGTTATTCTATTCAACCCATTAGAAAATGATAACCAAGAGAAGAATTTTCCATAGGGAAATCTACCAAAGGAGGATTGGGCTAAGGAAAGCATTATCTCTAAAGGAATATGTTAAATAATGCACAAGGAAATTGCATGTATTCCCCCTCCTTAAGATGGTAACACTGGCTATAGTTGCATCTTAATCAAAAGAGAAAGAGGATACCTACTTCCAACAATAAGGAGATATCCTTAAAGAAACAATGTATGTGTAACCCTTAGCAAAGAGATCAAACTCTTGTTAGCTAAGGAAAAGATAATTGTGAAAGGATATCTTACAACATGTAGAAAGAGACCCTTGGAAAAAAGAGATCTTCATTACAAGACATCTACCCCCAAGATGAGTTCTTGAACAAAAGTAACATCCTCAATACAAAGAGGGAGAGGAGAACAAGGATTCACCTTTTATCCCCCTATTACTAGGTGGAAAATGGATTTTTGAGGAAGGAAAACACACTTGAAGATCTCAAGTGAGGAATTTTCTTATGATAGACATGCACTTTCAAGAAAGAAAAAGGTTGTAAAAAAGGATGTAAATCTCCTAAAAACAAGATCCTTATGTAAAACAAACAATTCTATGCAAGAAAAAATATCATGTGACAACAAAATACCACATAACTGAGAGAAAGTGGATCCTTGGAAAGAAACAAGAGATTGATAAATGAAACCTTGTTCTCCAAGGGTGAAGGAAAGGGAAAATATAACACGTTATATGTCCTAATTGATAGATCTTTTATAATATATGTGTGCTTTCAAGAAAGTAAAGGGTTGTAAACAAGGATGTAAATCTCTTGAAAAAGGAGGAAATTCCTCATGCAAAACAAACAAATCCATGCAAGGAAGGACATAATATTATAAAAGAAACAAATCAACAAAGGGATAATGTATCTTTTGAAAAGGTAGAGAAAATGAGTAAGGATGATCAAGTATACACACCTTTTCTATTGCTAGGTAAGGAAATAGTTGGAAACAAATACAATATGCACCACAAGTGAAAGGTAATTTATTATATACATGCACCTTCAAGAAAATAAAAAGGTTGTGAACAAGGACGCAAACCTTCTAGGAAAAAAAAAAAAAAAAACCTTCATTAAGGATTAAACAATTCCATGGAAGAAATGATATCATGTTATAAAAGACACAACTTGAAAAAGGAAGAAAATGGGTCCTCAAGAAAGATAGGAGATTGAAATAGTACCCTCACCCCCAAGTGTGGATACAAGGCATAAGACTAACTATTATGTTGCTCACAAAGTATGATTGTACCTAAAATTGCATCACCATGAATGGAAATGATCCCCCAAAAGGAGTGTCTACCAATTTCACATATAGAGGAGAAACATAATAGTAACTTAGATGTTATTTATAATGATCAAAACAAAGGTGTCATTCATTGTTATGTTTCATTTGAATCATACCACTATTAATTCATTCTTGAATTTTACACTTCAAATCATAACATTTGTTTGTCTTATGACCATGATTTTGATGATACATACAAATGGAAGGATTGTATATCTTGTGTTTGCTATGTTTTTGTTTGTTTCTTTAAGGAAGAGTAATTAAGTTGGCCTGGAAAGGTTCAAACAAAATATTCTCTTTTTGTGATGAGAAATTAGGAGAGATTGATTGGACAAATCAAGAGGTTGGAAACCTAGAGCTTCTTTGGACAAGTGTGATGTATATTTCTCATGGGTCTCAATGCATGGTTGTACAAATACTATACCATGTTTATCATCAAGGTTTTAAATATCAACAAGTTAAGAGTCACCCTAGGTGGAAGTGGATTTAAATTTTAAGAGGCCCAATAAATATCCATATATGTGTTAAGGTAAGGGGTTTGAGTCTCAAATTCAAGAAATTTTTTTTTAATACGGAAGGTGGGTGTGAAGTCTAAATTTACCAAATCATCCTCTTGAAGAGTTGATGGTGTGGTTGTTTGTATTGGAGAAATAATTGAAGTAGGTTGAGACTAAAAATGAAGGTATTGACCTGATTAGGATCTTTGTTCTCAAAGGATTCTTTTTTAGAAGGGAGAGCATCAAGGATATTATCCTCTTATTCTTAAGTATGTTCATGAATAGGGTAAACTTTAGGAGAGGGAAAAACATCATTTACCAATGCCTTATCTCTAGAAGGAAGATTATTGAAATGGATAGGTGGAAAAGTTTCACTAACGTAATCGTCATTCATATAATTATCTTCCACCATATTATCCTCTTGCACCAAGGTACTCTCATGGGGAAGGTACATATCAAGAGAATAATCAACATCATCCTCCAATGGTTCATCCAAAAGAGGGATATCAGAGAAGTGTTAAAAAGATCTTCATGCATCAATATGTCCTCGTGAGGGAGAATAACTTTGGGAGAGGAATCATTGATAGGTTCATAAAGGGGGTTGTCGTATATCTTAAATCTTTAGATCATCTTAATAAACTTTTGGAAAAATAATGGTTTAGGAGGAATAGAGTAATACTTAATGGAGATGAAGTCATTAAGGGATTCATCCAACATATCAAAGTCATTATGATATAAAGGCTTATCAAAGGTAGTAAAACATTGTAAAAAGAAATCCAATATTTTTTAATGAAATAAGATAATGTAATGAAATGAAACATAAAGAGACAAATCTAAACACATAATGATGGATAAAAATTAATATTTTTGTATTTTTAATTTTTTAATACAAATCACAAAATGCATTACAAGAACAAACTAGATCTATGAAACAATGTACAAAATTTATGTTTTTTTTTACCAATGAATGTAAAAATAAGACTAAAAATTTAAACTAAATGCAAAACATGGAAGAATACCATGCATAAAAGTTAGATCTAAACACAATATCACAAGTGAAAATATTATGAGCCAAGTTCACCAAAATGTAACATAAGAAAAGGGGATCAAAGGGTGGTAAGATCCTATTTCCTATTTAACATTTGAAAGGAAGATGACCCAATAGGCTAAAAAATATTCAAATGTTGAATGGGTACATTGATCCTTCACTAAATGGAAAATGGAAAAGAGAGTAATTGATAGAAAAATGTGGGATTTTAGATGAAATAAGGGAAAAGATTGAATTTCTATGCACACAAAGTGCCAGACCAATTCCGATGTCCCAAATAGAACTTTGAGACAGTAACTAACTCACAGATATGATTTGAAGTTGTTTTACAAGGAATAGGTAAACAATCTCAGCTTATTCCTAGGACTAGATCGAGTGGGTTGGCCTATTTCGTGCACTTTCTGATGACTTTAGTTGTAGAATATAGTTGGGCTCCTATACTTCCTAGATTTGATCGCAAAACTAGTGACACTTGTTCATGCACACAAAAAAGAATGAATTTTTTGTGTTGGGAGGAGTTTTCCTTAGTCAAATTGTAGCTTGAAATCAACCTTGAAATTGAATTGAAATGTGCAAGAAAGGAAAGCGTGTTAACATAAAGAAGAAGCTAAATCTGAAACATGAAGTGTCTTATACCTTGGAAATGCAAATGCTTATTCAAATGTGATCACAAGTATTGATGCAATATCTTGACTCCACAAAAAAAACCTAAAAGGAAATCATAAAATACACGCCTTGCATAATTATTGTTGTAGTTTTCCACAATCCTTGATATGGAGGAGGATGGATTAAATGCTTGGATGCTTGAAGATGGATGGATATGCTATGATCTTCTTTCTTGATTGTGATCTCCTTTACTTGGATTTCATGGGAGAGAATCTTTCTACAATGGAGAAGATTGCTTTGAAAATGCATTGGAATGTTTGAGAACTTGAAGAGATTGAACATGTATTCTTGTTGTCATGAATGCTTTCTTGCTTCCTTTATTGATTACCAAAATGAGGAAAGGTAGGTTGCTTATATACCCCTGACTGACATTTCAGAGTTCAAAAATTAGAGGAAGATGGGAATTCAAATTTCCTACTCAACCACTTATAAAAAACCCCAATTTAAATTTTGGGGAAAATGAATAGGCCGACTAGGTCAACCTAGTTCTAGGAATAGGTCGACCAAGTTGGCCTAGTCCCATCAAAATGCTTATATATTTGATTCATGGGTCCTAGTGGAGGAGGGGGCATGGAATGGAAGGAGGAATCAGGGCTTGACTACTTGAAAATCAATGCGAGAGCTCGAACATGGTAAAATGGGGCCAGGCTAAGTGAAAATTACATAGTGATGCAATTTTAGGATGATACAAAATAAAAACAAGATTACTTCTAAAGTGATAGTTGTTCATGATCATATGGCCAATGGAAAACTATCAGAGTCCACTCATATGGAAGAGAAATCCCTGAGGATGAAATGGAAGGAAAATATCAAGCAAGAGGAAAGTTATTGGAAGTAAAAATCTAGAGTGTAGTGGCTAAAAGAGGAAGATAGAAATTTGGTTTTCTTTCACAGGACTGTCAACAAGCATAGGAAAAGGAACATTATTAAAATCCTCAAGGATGACATGAATCAGGAGGTTAAGGATGATACCCAATTAGGAATGATGGCCTCTACTTATTTTTGTCATGATTTTAGTAAAAATAAGAGAAGTATGAACAAGCTACTAAAGGGACAACTATTAAAATGTCTTCCTATAGTTATTTCCCCTACTGAAAATGCCTAGTTATTTCCCTAGTTACTATGGAAGAAGTAAAGAGTGTCATTTTATTGCATGGGTTCCTATAAGGAACTAGAACCAGATGGTTTTCTGCTGGCCTTCTTTTAGAATTTCAAGGTTATTGTGGAGTTTGATGTTACCATGAAAGCTAAGGACTTTATTTGGACTAGTAACTTTTTTAGGAAGCTTAATATCTCTTATATTTCCCCTATTGCTAAGATTCAAGAACCTCAAAGACTTACGAACTTACGACCCATTACCTTGTGCAACATTATTTACAAGATTTCCTCCAAAGTCTTGGTTAACATAATTAAACCCTTTTTAGATGGATTTATTAATAGTAATCAGAAGGGCTTTGTAGCAAGAAGATAGATTTTGGATGCTTTTACTACCACTCATGAATTCGTCCACTCTATGGAAAAGTGGCACCTCCACAGGGGCTTCACTTAGTGAACCTGAATCATAGCACGTGTGGTCGTGGAATACTAAAGAATCCCCCTATCTTCAAAAATATTACCCCAAACTCCCTTTTTGTCACTCCCCTCCAATGACCCCCACACCTATTTTCCTATATAAACCCCCCCCCCCCCCCCCCCCCCCCCAAAAAAAAAAAAAAAACACCCTACCCCCTATTTAGGCAATATATTGCCCCTTTTATTTGCCCATTTTACACCCCCCAATATGAATGCATGTGATAGTGTATTACCCTTTCAGTGAAGAACCCATGGGAACCTCTAGGGGATGGTCCTTAAACTTGATATCTCAGAGGCCTATGATAGGGTGAACTAGGACTTTTTATTTAAATTCGTAAGGAGGTTTAGATTTCAAGACCATTTTATTAGTATTTTACGGGTGTATAATTATTGCTAAATACTCTGTGATATTTAATGGGGTCCCTCAAGGGTTTTTTGGAGGCTTTAGAGGATTTAGATAAGGTGAACCTTTATCTACATATATCTCCATCATTATTGTAGAGGTTCTTAGTAGGAACTTCCTAAACCTAGTTGAAAAGGGAAAACTAAAAGTGGTTAAAGCTACTTGTATCATTCTGCCTTTTTTCTTACGATACTTTGTAGATGACATAAATCTTTACGGAATGGTCTGAATGGTCAAAAAATAGTCTAGAAATATTTTCTTAACCAGTATGCTGAAGTCTTTGGATAGAAAATTAACTATGAGAAAGGTAGTATTTACTTCTTTAATACCATGAAGAAGTTGCAAGACAAAATTAAGACTGTCTTGGGTTGTCAAAAAGTGACCCTACATAGACTTTACTTGGGACTTCCCCTTACTATCAAGGAGGTTACAAAAACATTATGAAACTCAATTATTGAAATAATTCAAAGGAAGCTTGTGATATGGAAAGGGAAAAATTTTAGTACTACGGGTAAGCTCCAAGTTCTGGAAACCACCTTACAAGTTATTCTTGTCTACTCCCTCTCCTTATTTATAATTTCTAGCACATGGCTAAAAAACTTGAAAGAACTCAAAAAACCTTTTTTATGGATGTGTATGGAAGTGAAGAAGAGAATGACCCTTGTTAATTATGATGTGATGTGTTGCCCAAAGTCTATGGGAGGCTTAGGCCTAAGAAAGATCACCTTACTTAACAAATCACTTATGGCTAAATGGGGTGGCGACTTGTCCTGCACAATGCTGACTGGTGTAACATAATGAGTGTTAAGTATATTGGCTATGAGAAATTTTATAGGGTCCTCATAACTCAAGTATTCCTAATTGGATCCAAGGTTTGGAAAAATATTCTAAATACCAAGGGTATTATTCAAATGGACCTCAAATGGAAGATTGGAAATGGCTATTGTGTGTGTGAAATAGTGCACCTGTTACCTGCGACACAACACTTCAATAGATCATTACGTTAGTGGAAAACATGGTTAGATGAGAATATAAAGCACTAAAATCAACCTATTTCTTTCTAATTAAGAAGATTATGATAAGAAACATAACGGCCCTCAAATTACGCTACTATCAGTGACATATATGACTTAGCATGAAAGATTTGAGTTAAAACAAACTATTTAATCTTTAAGCATACATATTATCTCTAGAAATGAACATTATAACCAGGCATGATAATGAAACTATGAAGCAATATGAAACTATATAGAAATGGATAGAATAAAAATTCTTGAAACTCCTTCAAAATATGGACATAACAACATTACATTCAAAAACTAAGGGCCCTTTGAGATCAAAAACTCATTCTATTTATAGAAGAAAATGAGGTGAGAGAGGGGAACAAGGTTCATTAATGGAGGTGTAAAAACCATTAATGAGGCATGGGCTAGAGGAATCTCCACTAATAAGGCATTAATGGGAGCAATTAAAAAGCATGGTGAGGCGTGTAAGGCCATACTTGACAAGTTGGTCCTTAGAGGAAGTCAAGCTTGAGAAAGTTGACTTTCTCAAGTGGGTTGAGTTCTTAATCACACCTTAATGGAATGTGACAATATTAGGAGGTGGGTTAAAATGGGATTAGGATTAGGATTATATTTAGCATGGGGTGAATAGGTTGGTATGGGTTTGAACCCATGGTCAAGGTGGTTGAGATAGGTTAGGTTGGGGTTTAGGGGAATATTAATGAAATGAATTATATTAAATATATTCATTTAAAAATAGGGATATTAATTATTTAATATTTTTATTGCTTTAGACAATTAATTAGGACTATAGGCAATTAATTAAATTAATTTAGGCTAGAAGACATGATTTTTGCAAGTGATAAGATATAAATAAGGATTTTATTTAATTCCTTTTAAATTAATTACCTTAGCCATGTTTGATGTGAAATGATTTGGATTAAATTGATTTGATTTGATTGGCTTAGGTGATTAATAAAATTTAGTAATTGAATCACTTAGGAGATTAAATTTGATTTGAATCAATTATGTCAGTCGATTGAAGAGTTTTCTAAACATAATTGGGGGTATGATCACACTTAGGGAAAATAGGGTCTATGGTCTGAGAAGACCAAATATAGGTGGTTACATTTGCCCCTCTTTGAATAGATGTGCGAGTAGCATATTGATTCAAAGAAAGTTTTTGATGTTGACTTCAGAGAGATTGAGAATTTCACTCACGATCAAATGAAATGCCTGATGAGATTAGTCTTGCACTTGATTGAACTAAACTGATAGAATTGAATTTGAACTTGGTTTTTGTACAAAGGTCAATAAAATATTTTAAAGATACCAATCCTGAATTTGGTTTCGTCCAAAGATTGATAATACTGATTCCGAACTTGGTTGTCATCAAAAAGTCAGTATGAAGCTACCAGGAGCTTAGTAAGAATATTTTAAAATGAGGGAACAAAAGATATCTAGCTTATGAGAACGAAAGCTTTCTATCCAATAGTTCTGACTTTAGTCAAGGAAACTGTCATGCCCCTAGTTGTTTGATAACAAAGTCATTTTAATGTTGTTTCAAGAAGTAATTTGATTGATAATAGTGTGATCATGCCCCCTTGGGAATGAAATTGAAGGAAAGAAAATAAAATCCCTCTGTTGAAAGAACGTATCACTTGCAGGAATAGGTAGGGAAAGAAAAAATGGATTTGGAATAATTGAAGGAAAGAAAGTGTGTTATGAGAAAACACACTTGTACCAAGTTAATCACGTTTAAAATGTGAGTTCGATTTTGTTCCTGATAGATCAGAGATTTCAGGAATCAGTGATATCAATAATATAGATGATGTAATTAACTTGGATTTCAGATGAATCAAAAAATCATAGAATGTATTTTGAGCTCAAGTCCCTTATGCTTGTGTTTCTTTCAAAAATGAGTCATGCAATCCCTAAATGCAGCTATACGTAGACTCTTAGGACTTGTCACTGATTTGCACATATTGTATCATTTTTATCATCATTGGGCACTTCTTGTAATGAACATCACCTGATAGTACAACTGTCACTAATACCCACTGATATCATGAAAGTATGAATACTATGTTTATTGGATGCAATGTTAGAAATAGACTTAGGCATGAAGGCATAGAAGCCAGGATAATAGATTATTCACCTTCCTTTTACTATATCAGTTCTGTGTAAGGAAAGATATTGGACCCGTGATGAACTTGAAAATTCATATCCCTGGGTACATTATGCTTCGTATACTTTAGACCAAGATATATGCGGCTATCCACTCATGTTGGAAGCTCTTATCATAAACATTCAAGTTAGGTGAAATTTATAGGATCATTTGGAATAATCACCATACATAGAAAACCAAGAAAAATTTATTCCCTTTGTCCTTGCGACTCTTTGTCTTTGCGCAGATGTTATGGAGTAACTCGGAAGACATAAATACTTTCAATTGTGAATCAAGAAAATAAAATTCATAATTGCTTATATGCCCCTAGTTAAAACAACATTAGTGCATAAAAGAGTCATGATCAAACCAAGATCAAACTGTGTTTAAGTAGTATTGAGAAATACTATAGATTTATTTGTCAAGCGTAGTAGAGATTCATCAATCAAAATGTGGAATTTAAGCAATATGTGCTCCTTGTCTGTATAGAATCATTGTTTCTGTTTACAATCCAATGTAGGTCTTAGGAACACCGGATAGGTTAGTGCAATGTTTGTGCTAGATAGGTGTTTCGTGAAAGTGACAATTTGGTGAAAGCATCAAGAAGAATTGTATCACAAGACAAACTATCCTATGATGACCTAACAAATGCAACCTAATGTGATAGCAGAGATGCCCCCAGTGCAGAACGAGTTGTTCCCTAAGACAGAAATGCAGACAAATCCCAAGCGAGGATAAGATTTTCGTAAGGAAACAAAGTCAACTCTTAGCACAGGTGTAATCGTGAAGGCCTAGTATCAGCAACATATTTAGAGATAGAGCACATCATACAAGTGACACCTGATTGCCAAGTTTTCACCACTTGAAAAAATCTTTGCTTTCTTTTTGCTACCAAGATGCCCATTTTACCAGGTTTTCATCAAGGCACTTTTTTTTCTTTTTCAATTTTTTTGCTATTTTTTCTTTTTTGAATGTTTTTGTAGTATCAAGGCGCCTGTTTGCTAGGTTTTCACCAAGGATACCTTTCTTTAGGACTTTTTCCACTATTTTTTAATTTCTTCAGGATCAATTTTCTAATTGTTTTGGTATTTTTTGAATTTTTCCACTGCATAGGCTCTGCTAGCCAAACATCAAGCGTAGAACCACTTCAAATGTAGAGTATTGATAGGATCTAGAAGGAAGTCTCCCTCAGGTGTAGCCAGATGATAGGCTCCATTCCCAAAAGTAGCAGTGATAACATAAGGTCCCAACCAGTTAGGTTCAAACTTTCCATTTTGTTCTTTGTTAGGTTGGTTCTTAGGATTCTCCTTTAGGACAAGATCCCCCACTTGAAACTGTCGTGATTTGACCTTTTTGTTATACCCTTTGGACATTCATACTTGGTACACCTTCAGATGATCGAATGCTTGTTGCTTACGCTCAACAAGTAATTCTAGAGAATTCACCCGATCAATGCGGTATTGCTCATCCGTAACAAGACCTTGTAAATATATCCACAAAGATGGGATTTCAACCTTAATAGGTAGTACTTCCTCATCGCCATAGAATAGGGAAAATGACGTGGCTCCATTTGGTGTTCTGATGCTCGTTTCGTAGGCCCAATGTGCCGAATTTAGTTGTAAATGTCATTCTCTGCCAAACTTACTCACAGTTCTGTGTAGGATTTTGAGAATATTCTTGTTAGATGCCTCAACTTGTCCATTACCTTGAGGGTAATATATTGAGGAGTAATGTTGAGTGATGTGGAACTATTTGCAAAGGTCATCAATGTCTTGGTTTTTTAAGTTGGCCCCCATTATCTGTTACAATTGAAGAGGGTATCCCATATCTACAGATAATGTAGTTCAAGATGAACATAGCTACATGTTTTCTAGTGGCTTTGATTAGCAGCATGGCTTCAACCCACTTTTTGAAATACTTAGTGGTCATAATGATAAACTTGTGTCCATTTGAAGAATTAGGATATATTTGTCCAACCAAGTCAAAGGCCCATTGCTGAAATGGCCAATGTGTTATGAAAAGGATAAGTTCTCTAGCAAGAGCATGGATGATATTTCCATGTGTTTGGAATTTATGACATGTCTTTGAAAATTTAATTGCATCCTTTTCCGTTGTAGGCCAGTAATAGCCTACTCTGAGCAGTTTATTTGCTAGTGAAAATTCATTTGAATGTGATCCACATACACCTTCGTGGAGTTCTTTTAATGGGTGGTCTGACTCTTCGTGTTCTAAACATCTAAGAAGTGTACCGTCAAGACCTCGTCTATATAAGTTATTAGTTAAGAGGACATAACGCAATGCTTTCCTAATCAAGGCTCATTTTTCATTCCTAGATAGATCATTGGGTATAGATTGGTCAGTTAGGTAAGCAATGATTTTAGCATACCTAGATTTGTCTTGGGTGGTCAAAGCACAAATGACTTGGTATTCAGGGGTATCAAAGGCTGGGTAGGATAATTCTTCCACCAAGAATTCATAGAATAATTGATGTTCCTCCAGTTAAAACATGGATTCCAGTGTAGCCATGGCATCTGTAGCCTTATTCGCCACTCTAGGTATCTGCTGGAAAGTGATGAAGACAAAGTACTTCTTTAAGTCATCTACCAGTTGCTTGTAGGGCATTAACTTCTCATATTTCATCTGATAATCTCCATTCACTTGATTAATAATGAGATAGGAGTCACCATACACATGTAGCTCAACAATTTTCCACTCCATAGTGATCTTAAGACCATTTACCAAAGCTTCATATTCAAAAAATTTATTTGTGCATGGAAACATCAATTTATAAGACTTGGGTATCTTGTAGCCTTGAGGAGTTATGAATTGAACCCTTGCTCTAGAGCGTTGTTGTGTGAAAGAACCATCAAAGTACATCTTCCATGGATACTCAGTTAGATGCATAATTGTTTCATCAGGAAACTCAATTCTTAAAGTTTCATCATCCTGGAGTGGTGAATTAGCTAGTTGATCTGCGAGGACTTGTCCTTTAATAGCTCTTCTATCCACATATTCAATGTCAAATTCTCTTAGGATCAGGACCCATTTTGTCAGACGTCCTGTTAATGTTGTTTTTCTCATAAGGTACTTTAAAGGATCTATCTTTGCAATGAGCTTTACTGTATGTGATATCATGTAATGTCTCAATTTTTGTGATGCAAATACAACTGCTAAGCATGCTTTCTCAATAATGTTGTAAATGAGTTCATAGGAGATGAGTGTTCTACTAATGTAGTAGATTGCCCTTTCTTTCTTAGTTTCATCCTCTTGTGCCAGCAACACTCTTAATGATGTAGCCATAGCTGAAATGTACAGGAGTAATGGCTCTCCATGAATGGATGCCATGAGAATAGGAGGAGTAGCCAGGTACTCTTTTAATTCATTGAAGTTGGCTTCACACTATTAATCCCATTTGAAGGTGACCCCTTTATGTAGTAATTTGGTAAAGGGTTGTGCTCTATCCACAAGTTGTGACATGAACCGCCTGATTGACTGGAGTCTCCCTTGTAATTTCCTCATTTGAATAATGTTGTGTGGAGGAGTCATTTCCAGTATAGCCTTGACTTTTGTAGGATCTACCTCAATTCCTTTTGCAAAGACAATAAACCCTAAGAGATTCCTTGATTGGACCCCAAAGGCACACTTCTTTGGATTGAGCCTAATTTGAAATTGTTCCATACGATCTAATATCTTTCTTAGGTCATCAATATGAGCATTTCTTTTTATTTTATTTAGCTAAGGTGTCATCTACATAATCCTCCATGTTTTTATGCATCATATCATGGAATATAGTAGTCATTTCTCTTTGATATGTAGCACCTACATTCTTTACTCCAAATGGCATGACATTCCAGCAAAAGGTTCCCCATATGAATGTAAATGCAGTCTTCTCTTGATCTTTAGGAGCAATTTTAATCTGATTATAGCCTAAGAAACCATCCAATAGTGAGTACATTTGGTATCCTGTTGTGAGGTCGATGATCATATCAATATTAGGTAGTGGTAAGTCATCCTTAGGGCATGCCTTGTTTAAGTATCTAAAGTTGGTACAAATCCTGATAGATTTATCAGATTTAGATACTGGGACCACATTAGAAATCTATCCTACATAAGCGATGACCCTAATGAGTCCAACCTTCAATAATTTCTCTAGCTCTGCTTTTACGATTAATGCAACACGAGGATGCATCTTTCTTAATTTATGTTTCACGGGTTTGATCCCAGGAGCTATAGATAGATGGTGCATTATTAATTTAGGATCTATCCCAGACATATCTATGTAAGACCATGCAAATTTAATATTTTTATCCTTCAAGAACTCTGTGAACTGTGTCTTCTCTTCATCTGAAAAAGATTGTGCTAGGTGAACAATTTGAGGAACTTCAGTTGTGCCTAAGTTCACCGGTTGTGTTTGTTCTATTAGAACTGAAGATCTTTCCTAAAAGTGCTCAGGAAGGATATCAAGAATCCCATATTTTGGTGCCTCTGTGAGGTTTTCACCATCAGATACATCTTTTATTTTTACTATTTTAGAATCTGATACTGCCACAACGTGGTTTTCACCATCAGTTCTTTTCTTCTTTTTATTTTTCAATTTTTGACTGAGAAAATTTATATGCTCCTATGACATATCACACTTCTTGCATTGGTGGAAGAAGGATAGGGTTCACAAGCATTGATATAGCAAGCCAAGGTGAAGTCATTAGGGAAGTCAAGGATAGGAGTAGGATCAGAATTTGTCTAATCAATTAGATCTGGGTTTATCAAAGACAAGGAGTCATATTTTGGTAAGGAAAACATTGTGTTAGTATCAAGACTATTAACTGACAAGAAGTGTTCTGTTAAGTTAATTTCTTTGATATTTAGATCAATAAGAGTTGGATCATTATTAAAAGGGTCATTGTTAGTTATATGTGGACCAGACTCTAGTGAATTGTCAGTGGAACTTTCATCATCATCTCTTTGTAAAAGGAGGCTTGTTTCTTGTCACCTTTGAAGGTCTTCTAGACCTAGGAGAGCACCGGTCTCTTCATCAAAGATTGGGGGAAGGAATTCCTCCTCTACTTCAGGAATATAAGTGTTGTTGGGAGTAGTGTTAGAATGTTTGTTGGGTGTTGATGGATCAAAAAACATGTGAATCACATCTATTTCAATGTCTTCTGTGGCAACAGATATCTCATCCCATTCATAATCATGAGAGTTGGTTACTTCATCATTAGATTGGTCTAAGAATTCTACAATAGTTATCTGGTGTACCCGACTAGCCACCTGTGGATCAAAGTGTGGTAGATCAAGGACATGCATGATTGTGACTAACTTCCCCCAGTTAGGATGTGAATCTTGTTGTCAGCAGGTGCTCTCAGTAGTTGTGGCTATCAATGGTATTGTTGGATCATCTTCTATTGTGTCACCTGCCTCTTAAATAGGAGGTTGTGCTAATAAAGGGATGTGAATATCTTGTGGTGTTTCAAAGCTTGGTACATAGCATTCTCCTTGGTATTCAGGATTCTTCATCCCGACATGTAATAATATTTTATAGGACCATGGTTCTAGTTCTATCTCTTTTGTTTCATCACTCCCTTTGTCAGAGATTGGACTATCTTTTGAAATAGGTTTGTCAGATTCATTATTAAAACCTACTCCTATTTTGTCTCTGGTATTCTTGAATTCCATGTGTACAGGTTCAATAAGTTCCTTTCCTTTGTCGCCTAGAGGTCCTTTTCCTTTGTATCCCATTTGTTTAAGGAGATCATATCCTTTTCCATACTTTTCCTGGGATATATCCACATGTTTTACCTCAGCTTCCTTTGGTTCTTCTTTGTAAAGCCAGGCCAAGACTGCATGTTCTTCTGTGTTATCTAAAGAAGATGTGGATGCCTTAACCATGCCAGTTGCTTTGTGAATATCTAGCGTGTGAGATGCAGCAGGTGTGAATGATGAGGAAGGTTTTCCATAGGATCTTGGTGATACTGGAAGTTCTATTAATGATGGGGTCATGTCCAGCTTGTATTCTCCCATACCTATTTCTTCAAGTTTTAAATTTTTTCCAAAGCTCTTCATCACCATGTCTTTGGTAGTCTCAAGAGCAATCTCATCCCTAGCTTCCTTGTTATGTGGAATCATACTGTCTTCCTTGATATTGTTGCAATTATAATTAGCATCTGTAGGAATTTTTACCTCCACCCCATTATGTGGGAACTTGATACGCTAGTGGTAAGTAGATGGCACAACTTGCATTTTGTGGATACAAGGTCTCCCTAATAGGATGTTTTAGGCCAAGGGAAGATCCAGAACTTGACATACGACATTCCTTTCAACTGGCCTGATTCTGATAGGTAGAACAATAAGACCTTTAGAGGATCTCTCTTCCTCATCATAAGCCTTGATAGTTATCTTGCTTCTGGAATCAATGGTTTGTTCTGAGAGACCTGGTTTCCTGATAAGATTAAGGGTACAAATATTCAATCCTGCACCTCCATCTATCAATATGCATCTAACACGGGATTTATGAATGAGGACTTCAATATGGAGGGGTTGATTGTGTGGATGTGTCAATGATTGATCATCCTCTTCAGAAAAGGATAGATAATGTGGTGTTGAAATGTGATTAACCATCACTTGGAATTTGTCTACATCAAGGTCCTTTGGGACATTAGTGGCATGTAGGGCTTGTTCTAGAATTTCCCTATGCACTGTTGAGATTTTAAGCAACTCAAAAATGGAGATTTTAGCAAAGGTTCGTTGCAATTGGTCCACCAAGTCATACTTTGTTGTAGGGATAGTAACCATGTGTTTTGCTACCGGTTTGGGGATAGTAACAATAGGAACCTTGGACGTTGATGCTGGTTTTGGTGAGGAATTGGGTCCTTGGATCGTGACTTGGGCCTCACTCTGTGTTACTACATTTGATTGGGAATAGGTGTCTTTAACAACTTTGATTGTGACCACATTAATGGATTCAGTTTTAACATCTAGCATATTGATCACATTACCGTTGTTGGAGTAGGTTTAGTTTACTTCATCACCTTTTCCTTTAGATGCTTCCCCTTTCTCATAATTATGGAATGGTTTGTTAAATGTTGTGTGGTCTTTGTTGGTAGTGTGTCCGTCCACCTTGATCTTTCTTCCTTCAATAAGGTCCTGGATAACATGTTTGAGCTTAAGACAGTTGTTAGTCTTGTGTCCTTTTTTTTTGTGAAAAACACAATAGGAATTGTCATCCCACCACCGGGGTTTGACTTCCGGCTCCCATGGTTTGGAATCTGGGATTGTGAGAACCTTGTTGTCTAAAAGTGTGTTCAAAATGGTTTCAAGAGGTTCTCCCAAAGGAGTGAATATTCTTTGAGGTCTGGAAGTCCATGTTCGACCCTTGTTATTCTCATTGTTTGCTTTAGGTAAAGAAGTTGTTACCTTGGCCTCTTTTCTTGCTTGCATGCTATTTGTTAGATTAAACACCTCAGGTTTAGAATTAACATTAGAGGCATCTACTACTCCATCGTTGACAATGTTTTTGTTCTGCTTCCACCATTTAGGCTTGGAGTTGGAGTTGTTAGATTTGTTTTCACTTTGAAGAGTGATATCCCCCTTTTTGACCATTACTTCTTCTTTGTGGATGGCATTCTTGATCATCCTATCAAAACTAGGGGAATTGCATTTGCAATGCATTGTTTAATTTAGGGATCAAGTTATTAACAAAGATTTCCATCTTTTTGAATTTGGGAATAGCTCTTGAGTATCGTGCAAATATTTTCCTCCATCTTTGTAGGAAGTGTGTAAATGACTCGCTAGTCTTTTGTTTAGTGTTACATAGATCCATCATAGTCACATCATGCTGGATATTGTAGGAGTAATGTTGAATAAATTGTTGGATTAAATCCTCAAAAGTCTTGACCTTAGGTGTAAGTTTTGGGAACCCCTCCATAGCGTTGCCACCTAGGCTTCCTAGAAAGAGTCGCATGAGGTAGGTACGTTCATTCATGTATTCTATACTCATAGCACAAAATTTTTTGACATGATCGTGTGGGTCAGTACCTTCTGTATACTTGTCGTATTTTAGTCTTGCCATGTTGGGAGGAAATGGGACCATAGTAATACTCTTTTCAAAAGGAAATGGGAAAATGGTGTCCAACGAGTATTTGGTTTTAGGTTTTTCCTTCTCTTGTTTGAGCGTCGCAAGCTCAATTTGCATTAAGGTGAGTTGTTTGCAGAGAATAGATGTAGGAGTTGACACCTCCTTTTCTTTTATTTTTTCAACATCATAATCCGGGGGTAATTTTATGCCGGTGGATGCTAGGTGGACAAAGTATTTCTCATTATCTTCGCTAATAATCTTTTCTATGATTTTTCGGAATTTCTTACTCTATTTGAGTTTATTGTACTCTTCTTTAGTGATGTCTTCCTCGCTGCTTGATTCAAATATAGGATGGTCAAATGTGGGTTCTTCTTCTTCATCGGTATCTTCGTGCTTTTGGTTTTTGTTATTGTCATATTCATTAAAATTTGCACTCCATTTGTGAGTGTCTTTGTCCATGGCGGGAGAGTCTAAATCAAGCAAGGGATTGTAGGATGTTTCTCCTTGAAAGTGCAGTGATCTAGGAGGCACTTCTAATTCTTTAGAAGTGTACTTGTTGCATCTTGTGCTAACCATGAAGTTGTATCTCAACTCTATCAAAGTTTTCTGATAGTGTCAGGTAGTATCTCAAATTGTTCAAGTGAGTGTGTCTAGGTAGAAGTATCCTTTGTGTTTTGGTGGAAGTAAATGATTCCAGTGTCAGGGGGTTAGAATTCCCTGATAGTGAGCTGGGAATAAAGTTGTTGTAAGAAGCGGATAGATTACATGTATTGATACTGATTGCGAGAAACTGACAAGACATGCAAGGTAGACATTTGAAAAATAATGTTTTGACACAACAATAGGGAGACCAGAAAAGACAATAGGGACAAACTAAAGAGCCAAAAGGGTATCCAAATCAACTAATGTTTTCTGAGAAACTAATCTACAAGTACCAACTGTCCTAGATGTGAGCTCCTAGATGTGAGCCAAGAAATATAGTATGTGAGCTTCTGATGACCCAGGATGTGAGCTTTAACCCTAGATGTGATGATGCACTGACCAGATATGATGAAGTACAATAAATGTGAGGCAAGATACTAGATATGAGCTAGGATAGTCAGGATGCAAGTTTATGATGTCTTTGTCAGATCTTGTCATTTTTTGAGAATTTTGTCTTGAAAGTGTGTGAAGTTTGTTTGATTGTAGATTGCGTTCTGAGACCTATTAGTGAGTGAAAAGTACATGTGTAAATCAGGGTTTGAAGTTTTTTGCTTTTTTTTGAAGGATTTTATCTTGTTAGTGATCTTTTAGATACATCAGACAGATTTGCATTGTTAGGGGAACAAACACATCCTTATGCCCTATTTTCTAGGTGGAGGATGAAAATCCTTTCTCATTGACTTAGGTACACACTCAAATGATAATCAGAATACATCTATCACCAAGCACGCAATGGATCCAGTCATGATGTTGTATTAGCCGACTCCAAATGCAAGTGAGGGCATGATATGATGAGGGAATTACTTTTTTCCTTACACAAAGATTATCACCCTTTTGGAGGTCAATAAGGTAGTTTGTCTATGAATTTTTTTGTTTATGATAGGGCAACCCATTCAAAACTATCTCCCATAGAATTGCACAAGGAAAAATTGAGCCGTATAGCCCTATGAGTACTCAAATATGTGTATTCTCGCAAGCAATATTCAAGTGGCTCCACTCTACACATACCCAAGCATGTTCAAGGAATGATGTCGAAATTCCATGAACAAAACTGATTCCATCTTCCAAGGCTTTGGCCTATAGGGAGGCAATTATTTGTAGTGAGTTGGAAGGATTAGTTAAGTAAAGGTCAGATAGGTTGAGAAGGATCTGACGGTTGGCGCAAAGCCTTAGATCAGAAATGACTGTAAGCTAACTATCAAGGGAAAGAGACATGATGCCACATGTCCCAAGATATGAACGTTGCAAAAGATTTGTTGTAGACCATCTGATACAAGGAAAAATTAGAAACATTGACGACTCTGTTTTAAAATACAAAAGTGGCTAATTTTAAACAGTTGTACGCCGAGCATTGAACTCAGAGGAGTAATGGTGAATGTGTGTTTTCTTCTTAGTAAAAATTTAATTCTTAAAGTGATGGGATTTCCATACTATTGATCACTCAAGGCATTGTGCATAATTGATAGAAGTTGCGGAGCGAATTAAAGTTGCAGTGATCGCGGCCGAAGTTTCAAGCTTCATGTTGAACGGGAAATCTTCTGGTATTAATACTTCTGGTCATAGGAAATCTTAAAAGGAATTAGTAAGGTGTAGAAAGATAAATATTTTATCATTCATATTAAGTTGTTAAACCTAAAATTCACAATGCCACCCAGAAGAGAATTCACTGGGAACATTAATTATAAAGATAGAAATATTTGTGACGATTTGTTACAACAACTAACAATGTCCACTAATGATTCCTCGAAGACGAAGGAATTGGTCCCAAAGGATCCACACCTAAAAATTACTGAAGGTTTATATGACTTTGGTCAGGCAGTTAGGGATGCTAAGATAGGTATGACTGGTTTGGCCTTGTTTAAGGTCCTCTATGGTTAGAGAAATGCAAATCCCCCACATAATAATGTATAGCAGTTTGACCTAGGAAAATTTGTAGTGCCTGGTATTTTCACGGATATGGACATTGTATAGCGAGGAATTATGATAGCATATCTAGAGTGGTTAGGGACAAGAATGGGAAAGTACTAATTAAGGTAACTGCACAAGAGATTAGGGAGGTTTTCAGTCTAAATGATTCAAACACTTCCATGGATAAGATTGATTTTGTTTCAGTTAAAGGAAGTTTACCAAGCCCAGAGGAAATATTTCAGAGAAGGGCCCCTCCTACAATACTTTGGCATAGTTGGGGATTGAATTCTGGTAGGGCCCAACACAAAAGAACCTTTCAAACTTGACTACTTTACTTTGAAGGCTAAATCAGTCTATAGGGCTCTGTGCCAAATATGTGGAGATGATGAGCAAGTTGAGATGCCTATTCACTATATGTTAATGATGGTTGAGATTTTGCATCCCCATCTGGAAATAATTTTTGATTTCACATCATATGTTGCAGACATGATTCATGAAGGGCTGATAGGTGTCCAGAATACAAAGGTGTCCAGACCTTTTGCATGGTATTCATTGTTAATGCATGTGTTCTTGTTTAAGGGGACATATTATTTTGAGAAGGAAATGGAACTGACAAGATTTAAGGACAGTAAAATCATGCCTGTGTAATTATGGAATGTAGACATGACCTGGGACAATAAAGAGGCTAGTTACGTCAATTTTGACAGATATTTTTCTGCTAGACTTAGGACATTGTTGTTAAAAGAGGACCCTAGAATTCCTAAAGTATTATTAAAATTCTTGAGACCAAAGGAATTTGACCCAGAGCTCAATATAGTGCATAACTAGGGTGATTTCATCCCTTATCCAGTGTCAACTATATTTAGGGTATATGGTTTTAGGGGGGTGCCAAACATTTTACCCTACAGAGTACTCCTTAAGATAGGAATGGCAAAGGTCCTGAGATAGATTGGAAGTTTACAGGAAGATACCCTAACTAGAAGAGGAAAAGGAACAATCTTTCCTACAATTACTGTTGCCCATCAGTTTATCATCACCAAGGGGGGATGGAAACACTTGCAAGATTTTTTGAAACCATACAATCTAACAACATCAATTTCTAGGTGTGCTGACCCTGAGGGTTTCATTAAGGGCATGTTTAAGGAAAAGACAAAATGTGTAGTATTGAATCATCAATTCAACTTCCCGGAAGACATAGTCAGAAATGAACTTGACTTGATTAACCAAGAAATAAAGAAAGAGAAATGGTTAGCTTTCAAGAAAAGCCTTGATATTGTTCACTGTTTTGATGACGCATATGATCCTTTAAAGGATTTCCACCCTTGGGCCAAGAAGATTGAATCATTAATGGACATGTTTGAAGAGATCATGCAGGCTTTGAGCCAGAAAAGGGATGTCATATTACAAACAGAGCCAAAGAAGGCTAAAGCTTTCGCTGTTAGACCTATTTCACGAGGAGAATATGTGGTGTACAAAATAAGGGGATATAGCACTATTTTACCAACAAGTGGACAAACCACTGACCCTAAGGGAAAGAGGCCACTAGAGCATAGTGCTCAAAGTCTTCCATCTCCAAAGAGGAAAAAGATAGAAGAGGGGAAAAAATAGAAATATGAATAGCTTTATTCTCCCTCCCAATCCCCACTACGCATGGATGAACAAGTTGTAGCTCAGCAATTAGTACAAATGGGGAATACTAGACAAATTTATGTCATAGCTAAAGAATTATAGGAAGGAGTACCTAAGAATCCCAAGCATGGTCAATTGGATCTGACAGTAGTAGAATTTTCTGGCAAAGAGCTAGATCCATTGACTTAGCAAGCAAGTGACAAATTTCTGTCTAATGACAATTTTGTCAAAGAAAGAGCATTTTTGCAGTTCTTGTGGAGGATTCATATTGATGAATTCAAGAGAAAATGCCAGAGGAAACAAGAAGAATATCCTTTTAGAGGCAAGGAGGAAATTGAGAATGAAATCAAGCAATAAATTATTTCCAAGTTTTAAAAAATCACTCCTGAGGAAGGAAGAGCACTAGTAAGGAAAGAAGGAGTACTAATACTTCCAGAATGGGACAAAGCTGATGCTATTGTCTTTGATGCTATTATAAAAGAGACAAAGACTATTCATGCCACTAAAGAAGAAGTACAACAAGCCTTGAAGGGTGTGAATTTAAGTGAAGATCATGCAGCCCTGGTTATGTGGCAGTTGAGGAAGAGAGACCCCAGAATAGCAGGAGAGGATAATCAGGCTGAGAATTCAGGTAGCCTCCTAGTGCGAAGAGTTGCAGAAATAGAGGTTGTTGAGAGAGAAGGTATAAATTTGGAATCAACTAAGTTTGGTTTAAGTGTAGCTCAAAAATTAGAAAATGAACTCAAAATCTTGAGTGAGAAATTTGAAAGAGTGCTAGGTGCATACAATGAGGAAAGAGTAAAATCTATTGAGAAAGATAAGAAGATTAATGAACTAGAGGGTAAAAAATTAGAACATTCTATCCCCTAGATGATGATTTCTCAAGTACCTCACCATCCTTCATCATCCATCCCGTATGTCACTTATCCTCCCCCCATGCCCTCAAGCCCTGTTACTCTAACAGATGCGGAAATTGAAAGAGATAGATTATTGACAGAAAGGAAGAGGCTAGAAGAAACTTCTAAAAAAGACCTTGAAGAATCTTCAGCCTACAAAGAAGCAGAGGAATGGGTAAAATAGAGGTACACTGATAAAATATATTGTATCCTCTTAAGATGTGCCAAGGAAGTAAATTTGGTTGATCTTTAATTGTTAGGAAAAAGGGTTTTCAACATTATCAGTGAATATGATAGAGATAAAGATCAATGGGGTTTGGTCATAGACACCTGGAAAGGAAAAGTAGCTAAGGTAAAATATTTCTATTCCATATCAAAAGAAGAGAACAATATTGATATTGTTTTGACTAGGACTCACAAGTGTCTAAAGCTAATGTCGGATTCGGACATCAAAAGAACCATCCTCATCAGAAAAGTGGAAACCTTGAGAAGAAAGTTTTCAAAGGATAGGTACAAAATGTACCCTAACATGTTCAAGAAAGATGGTGATCTAAAGAATGAGGCATTATGGTTGAGACAAATAAAAGAAGCAATAAATTCCTGGACACATAGCATCATTACCTTGGAGGGCACAATTTTATTTGTCCAAACTATAAATTTCATTAAAAATGCCAGGGAATTTTGTGAGTTTTGGAAGGAAGAAGTTAAGAAGGCAAGTTCCAGCTGGGGTGAGGTAATTAGCAAGAAGGATGAAATCCTTGGTTTTAATTGGCCAAGTGATGAGGTGTACTCTTCTTGGAAGGACAGGTACACAATTGTTAACCTAGGTGAAGGTGTACAGATGCAACTTGATGAAGGAGCACAACAAGATGACTGATTCAGTTAAAGAGTAAACATTATACATCACCAACATCAGAAATAAAAAAACTCTAGATTTTTGTTCCCCAAAAAATACAAGGCAAGTATAATCACCATGCGGTAGCAGGACAAAGGATCTATTAGAATATGTTTTAACAAAAGTGGTTTTTCTATCCACTTGTTATTTTGTCTTGTTGTACCCTGAGTTTTGTCTTCTAGCCTAGTCATATGAAGCTTTTTGCATCCTTTATCTTTAAGGAATCCAAGATGATAGTGCATGCTATAAGTAGTAAGTTGTAACATATTGTAAAGTATGGTAAAAATAAGACTGCAAAGCAGATTTCTAAATGGTGTTTAAGCTTCAGTTTTGAATCTAATGGAATGTATTGAGATCAGAATTTCATTAATGAAATACAATGGAATCTCCATTTTGATACCAATGATGTCTTTTTGCATTTATAGTTATCTCTTGTATGTTTAATTTGTAAGGCATCTTAAATGTACTGGCTATAAGGTAGCTGTGTCATTATTTGTGAGTTGCTTTCAAGGAGGGCTTAAACCTTGCAAATAATTACAGAGGGTTAGGGTTTATGCAGGAATTTCATACAGGGGTGTGAGGGTGAGAAGATAGTCTGTAAGGAATTCTATCTAAGGTTTTATTTGTATTTCAATTAATTATCTCTAATGTATGTATGTTTTATTCCTATTCTATGGCCCAGGATTAGGTACTGGTCAATTTCTGATAAGTGGTTGTTATCATCAATCAAATATTAATCAATCCTTATATTTTTGTTATCTAAAATACATGTGTAGATAATTGTATTGAGTAAAATTCATCTTAGTGATTCCTTGAAGAGAGAATCAATAGGTTAGCCTTCCTAAGCCAAGCGGTTTAAAAATAAGAAGGATAGTGATTCCTTGATCCACTGTTAGACTTGCTGAAAGATAGTAGTCTGTTGAAGGTGCACCTACCTGGGTATGTGGAGCCCAAAGTGTAGAAGGATTTTCATCCTTTTTAATTAGCCTTTTCCTTATGAGAATCTGAATTGGGAACTTAAGAGTCTAGCATTTACTGTTATATATTGATTTTACAAGAAAGAGAGCTAAAAAATTGGCGACTCTACTGGGGATATTTTAATGTTCTAGTGTCATGTTCATCAAAGAGTTAGTCCTTGCAATACTAAGAATAAGTCTGATTTTCCTCATAATCATAAAAGCGAGTTTATTCTTCTTATCTGTCACTGCACATTGTTTAAAGGTTTTGGCCTTGGAGATGATACGGATCTTGTCTCAAATAGAGTAACTGCCAACTATAAAGACCCTGATCTAGATTTCGTGCTTGTTTTCTGGAGAAAAGTTACTAAGTGGAGAAGATTTGTAGTAACATAGATAGTAAAAGATAACTTTTCAAAGATTATCTATCAACCAAGGTGAGGAACTGTCAAGAAACCTTACATTTAAGTTTCATTCAGATTAATTGTTGTAAAAGAGAATCTAAGCCAGGACAAGCTATTCAATCTATTATATATATTTGTCCTCTGATAAGAGGTGGTGACTCTAACCTCTGTGTACTCCAGTGTTGCACATCAAACCTATTGAATATATTTGTCTACTCTGAAAGATGAGTCGAAAAAGGAATACTAGGTCTTATTTCAGAGAAAATCCTGAGAAAGATGTTGGAGAAGAGCTCCATACACCTCAAAGGAAACAATGGTCCAAGAGAGGTACATCAAAACATGAATCCCACCATACCTCTAAAGGGAGGATGGAGACTCTCATTCTAGAAATAAATTCATCTTCATCTAAAGATGTAGGACCCATGGGACCAACTGACACTTATAGAGCTGACGCAAATTTTGATCCCTTTAGGGATGGAGAAAATACTGATATAGGTTTCTTTCCTGTAGAATAAAATATTGCTCCACCAGAAGAGACCTTTGCTGCTGAAACAACTTCATATCATTCTGATAAGTGGCAAGATGAGATTATGGCTTTAAGAAGGAGAAAGAAATAACAAGAGAAGGAAATAGCTGAAGAAGAAAAGAAACGTGGACAAAAACTATATGACTTACTAGTGGAAAGAGAAGAGCTCTTGGCTGAGACCAGAAGAAATGACCTCAAGGCTAAAATCTTGAGTCAAGAGGTTAAAGGTTTGAATCCATAATTGTTTGGTAACCTTGATGATCTAAGGGACAAAGCCCCAAATAAAATCTTGAATGCTGACAAGGATGAATTTGAGAAGGAAGGGCCTATCATCAGGCAACTGTTCCCATATGATATTGAGAAGAATGCAAAACTTAAAATGACCACTAGGGATGCCCCTGACAAAGGTAAGAAAAAGGTTGTTAGTGTGACAATAGAGGAACCTAAAAAAAATATGACCATTCTTGTAGGAGCATCTCAAGTTGATCTTGAGCTGGAGTAAGCTAGGAAAGGCAAAGAGGATTTAGCCAAAAATTTGGAGATGCTAGAATTGGAGGCTACTGCAGCAGATATGAGAATGAAGATAGCTTTTCTACATTCTAATACTAATACTTCTACAAGCAGATCTATGCCAGTTGATCATGGGACACAACAACAAAATAAATCTACTGGCCCAATCCCAAATAATCATGGGGCTGATCCTAAGATGCAATCTTCTAGTTTGAATTCAAATGTTAAAAACTCTTACCCAAATGCAAGTGCTCAGCCTGGTGGTCCCGGCCCAAGCATTCAAGCAACCAACCCTAAGAAGAATGTTCCCCACCCATTCAAAATCAAGGAGGAGCTACCAGACCAAGTGGTAATAATGTACTTGGAAATTTCCAAAGAAGGCCTGTCCACATGAACAGATACAAAGCTCTCTTTTTTGAAGGCATTCCTGGTCACCCTAATGTGATCCCCAATGAGGTAAGAGATAAAATCCCCAAGTTCACTAGAAACAATGTTGTTACTTGTGAAGAGCATCTAAAAGATTTTAGTGATAAGATAATTGACTTTGAGATTGAAAATGAGGATTTTATTATGAAACTTTTTGTTCAGTCATTAACAGAAGATGCTAGGGATTGGTTCAAAAATTTACCTAATGATAGTATTGCTTCTTGGGGTGAATTTTTAAAGTCTTTTAGGGAACAGTATAGAGAACATGTGAATTCTAGATACATTTTAAATGAATTCAATAACATTAAAAAATTCCCAAATGAGAGTATGGCTGATTTTAATAGTAGATTTCAAAAGGTCATGAATAAATTTTTCCAAGTCTTAAGGCTAGATGAGGAAGTATGCCTTACTACTTATATCAATGTTGTTGATGGCAAAATTTCCTATATACTCAGAGATAAAAACCCTACAACATTAAGGGATGCTTATAAAATAGCAATTGACATTGAAAGTAATAGGAGAGCATCAGGAAAACTGGGGAAGAGGGAAGACAATAAACTTTGGAAGGAAAAGCGGTGAACCAAAAAAAATGTCAAAGAAGATGACACAATGGATAAAATGGTGAGTGCATTGAAAGACCTTGCTACCAAAATGGATAAAAGTGATAGAGGAGGGTACCATGATGATAAGTACACTAACCAAAGGTTTGAAAAATAGCCCAACTTGAGAGATTACCCTTATAACACAAATTGTAAAAATGGCAAACCAATCCTTGATGGACAAGATAACCCTAAAGCCAAGGAAACCCCAGATCCCCTAAAAAGGAACATTGCCAACTATGTTGAGAACACTCCCTAGTGTGATGCTTGCAATATGCCACACTCTTCCTATCAATGTGTAGTATCCCAGGCTCTATTTGATCAAACAGAAGAAAGAGAACAAGAAAGACCTGCTATCAATATGTTCACAGTAAAGAAACCATATCCATGGTTTTCTGATATTGCATCATCTTCTGAAAATTTGTGTATAGAAGATAATTCTTGTTTTAAAAGTCAATCAAAAAATCCACCCTATCAAAGTGATCAGGTTGACAGTGTTTCACAAGCAACTATAAACACAGTGGGAAGTGACAACTCACATTCTCATTTCAGAACTCCCGCTGATGAGGAAAAGAGGTCTTTGACTATTGCAGCAATTAATCAAGCACAAAATGCATACAACTTGAGAAATAGAATAGTGAAACCAACTCAAGGCAAGTCTACCCCTATTTATGTCAGAACAGATTCACCTCAAGTTACTGAGGATTCTCATGTCAAGGAAAATAAAAATGATAAGTACGAGAAACAAGTAGGACCTTCTTCTCATCATGCTTGAGGGGAAGAAGCAAAAGAGGAATTAATACCCAATGATAAATCCAAGAAAGTGAAAAGGATGAGTGATATGTCCTCTGAATTGCCCATTTTTGAGATGAAACATGCTCTGACCCAAATGAAAGTCTCAGTCCCACTCATGGAAATGTTGAAAATAAGGGAGCACAAAGAATCTTCTATAGGACTTTTAACAAGGATAGATGATGTACTTGCTCCCAATCAAGAGAAAATATCGTTAACACCAAATGATACTAGAAAAGATAGTCCACTAGTGAAAGGAAAAGAAAAAAGCAAAGAATTTTCAAATATTTGTATTGGAAATATAATCACCCAAGAACCATTATCTATTGACCCATTCTATGTCACCTTAATGGTTAATAGTTTATTGGTAAAAAACTACATGATTGATTCTGGAGTTGCAGCAAATGTGATGTATTATCATGTTATGAAGGAATTGGGCCTCCAGGTCACTACATCTGCTAGAAGTTGTTATGCTATGGACAACAGGGAAGTTCCTATGATAGGAATGCTGAAAGACATTGAGGTGAAAATTATTGCTTTCCCTGAAGCAACTTACAGAATGGATATAGTGGTAGTGGATACTAAACCATATTATGGTATGCTTTTATCAAGGCAATGGGCAACAATAGTAGGTGGGAAAATGCAGTTAGATTTTTCCTATGCAACTATCCCTATAAATGGACATGAGGTTAAGTTTTACAGAGAACCCCGATCATCTGTCATGGTGGAGGTGGTTCTACTTGACCAATTGAATTGTTGTGTGAATGTTGATATGGAAAATTGTACAGTTGAAGAAATTAAGCCACAGTTAAATAACACTGACCCAATTGTGGATGAATTGTTGTTGCAACAAAATAGACTATGGAAAATGTAATTTGATGGAGGATGCTCAAAGGAAGGATCTAGAGCAGGAATTTTTTTTATTTCCCCATTAGGTATCACTTTCAAATACTCTTTCCTACTGACTTTTCAATGTATAAACACTACTGCTAAGTATGAAGCCTTAATCTTGGGAATGGATATTGCTATCAAGCATGGTATTAAGTTTTTGAAAGTTCATGGAGATTCCCAATTAATTATATCTCAGATAAGGGAGCATTATGCTGCTAAAGATGACATATTAAAATTGTACAAGTATGTTGTTTGGGATAGGATAGAATTCTTTGATGCTTTTAATATCTTATGGATAGAGAGATCCAATAACATAATGGAAAATTTCTTGGAAAATATTGCTCTAAAAAATAATGATGCTACTCTTACTGGTATGTCTGTGGTTGAAATAAAAAGTAGGCTTGCAGTTCCTGACAATATTCATAATTGACAAGTATTTGAAGATAATGATGATATCCTCAGTTTTATCCAGTGTGTAGATCAGTATGATGGTCAGAAGATTGATTGTGAATCTCTAGTATTAGTTGTGGACAATAAGGAGTATATCTTTGATCAAGAAGTCATCCAGTTGGATACCAATCACATTCCCAAAGGGTTAGTTGAATTGGAAAGCATGTTCAACATAAATGACAATTATATGACTCAGAGGTCCAATGCCAAGGTGGGAGATTTAGAATAAGTTAACTTGGGATCAGAAACATCTCCCCAATTAGTATATATTGGTAAAAAATTAGATAGCAATGTGAGACAAAATTTGATAAAATTGTTGAAGAAATACAAGCATGTATTTGCATGGTCTTATGAGGATTTGAAAGCTTATAGAAAAGAATTATTTCAGTATGATATCCCTTTGAAAGAAGGTATAAAACCATTCAGACAAAAACAAAGGCCCATTAATCCCCTGTTGGCTACCACAATGCAGGCATAATTGATGAAATTAAGAGATGCAGGTATAATTCAGCCAATAAGACATTCATCATGGGTCTCTAACTTAGTCCCTGTAAGAAAAAAGAATGGGGACATAAGACTGTGTGTTGATTTTAGAAACCTGAATGTGGCCTCATTGAAGGATAACTATGGAATACCTAACATGGAGGATATGTTGCATAAAGTCACTAGGTGTGATTTGTTGTCTATGATGGATGGGTTTTCAGGGTACAATCAAGTGCTGGTTAAAGAATTCGAGAAATTAAAAATAACATTTACTACCCCTTGGGGCACTTATGTGTATGCTCGTATGCCATTTGGGTTAAAAAATGATGGTGTAACCTCTCAAAGGGCCATGGATGTAGCTTTTAAATACCTTATAGATGTTTTGATGGTAGTATATCAAGATGATTTGATAGCTTTTTCAAAAAGGCAGAGGATCATTGCAATCACTTGGAGAAAGTGATGATAAAAGCACTGGAATGTGGGGTGTCTTTAAACCCAAAAAAGTGTCACTTTATTGTTACTGAAGGAAAACTCCTAGGACACATAGTATCAAAAGAGGGAGTGAGGATAGATCCTGAAAGAGTTGAAGCCATTCAAAAGGTACTTGCTCCCAAGAACTTAAAGGGCATACAATCATTTCTAGGATAAATTAATTTTGTTAGGAGATTCATTGCTAACTTTGAAGAACTGGTTAAGCCAATTGTCAAATTGCTAAAGAAAAATGTAAAGTTTGAATGGGACCAGGAAGCACAGTCAGCTTTTGAAAAAATAAAACAAGCTATTCAAGAAGCATCAGTCCTTATATCCCCTGATTACACTAAGCCCTTCTCTTTTTTCACTTTTGCTTCCTTCCATACTATTGCAGCAGTCCTATTGCAAAAGGATGGTGAGGGATTTGAACATCCCATTGCATTTTTCAGCAAGTCATTGCAGTCAGCCGAGGTAAACTATCAGTTGATGGAGAAATAAGCCTATGCTCTGGTAAAGGCAGTTAACGCTTTCAGGCCATATTTGGTATGTGCAAAGGTAAATGCTTATGTTCCTCATGTTGCTGTCAAGGACATTTTTGTTCAGAAAGAAGTAACAGGAAAAAGGTGTAAATGGATAAACAAAATTCAAGAATTTGATCTAGACATCCATATCACTAAGTTGGTTAGAGGACTAGGATTGGAAAAGTTGATGATAGAAGAAAATTTGGATTTGGTCCAAGTCAACAGTGTTGATACAAATGAGAATTGCTTGACAAGTATTGAAATGCAACCCTGGTATGCCAATATTGTATATTTTCTAAAGAATGCTAAATGTCCAGATAACCTAAATGCAACCAGAGGAGGAGTTTGAGACTGCAAGCTAAGAAATATGTTTTGTTGCATGGTGATTTGTTTTGGAAAAACAGAGATGGAATCATGCTATTATGTCTTGACAAAGGTCAATCAGAGAAGATGTTGAAGGAAATGCATGCTGGAATGTGTGGAGGGCACTATTTTGCTAGGTCCACAGCTCATAAAATTCTAAGAGCTGGTTACTATTGGCCTTGTTTATTCCAAGATGCTTATACTTTTGTCAGAAAATGTGAGCCATGTCAGATATTTTCAAGAAAAATGAAAATTTTAGGAGCTTTAATCTTGAATCCAGTGGTGGCAGAAGCCCCCTTTGCTATGTGGGGAATGGAATTCATAGGAGAATTTGTTGAAAATCAAGTGGAGGCCATAGCTAGATTATATTGGTAACTGAGTATTTTACAAAATGGGTAGAAGTAGTTCCAACCAAAAGAGAAACAAGCATTGTGGTCATTGATTTTCTAATGGATAACGTGATTACAAGATTTGGTGTTTCCCTCAAATTGGTAATGGATAATGCCATGTGTTTCAGGTCAGAGGAATTTACTTTTTTTTGCACCAATATGGGAATTTTTATGTCATATTCCTCCCCATACCATCCTCAAGCCAATGGTCAGGCAGAATCCAGTAACAAAAGCATCTTACAAATTTTGAAGAAGACCTTGGAAGGCAATAAAAGAGCTTGGCATGTAAAATTGAAACTTGCCCTTTGGGCTGATAGGATCACTGTCAAGAAGGCCATTGGAAAATCTCCTTTTGAGTTGGTTTATGGTATTCAATCAAGAATGCATGTCAATAATCTGCTCCCAATCTATAAGTTTATCTAAGATGAAGAAATGGAAGTTTCTGAACCTATGGAAGAAAGGATGGCTCAGTTGGTAGAATTGGATGAAATAAGGAGAGAAAGCCAAAGAGAAAATGTCAAATTGCAACAAAAAATGAAGTACCTTTTTGACAAAAGGGTAGATGAAAGAAATTTTCAGCCTGGTGATATTGTATTGAAATGGAATACCAGGGCTGAATACAAAGGCAGGCACAAAAATTTTGAGTCACTCTGGATGGGGCCTTTTGTCATATCCCACATTTTTGGAAAAGATTCTTATTTCCTCAAGAATCTAAATGATGAAGAACAGGAATTGCCAGTGCATGGACAGTTTCTGAAAAATTTCTCCAATTATCTCTTCTTTCCATGCACAGTAGTATGTATTATATGTAAAGGTGTGTTTGTTTTTTGTTGTGTGTTTGTTTACAGTAGTTGGTTGGTCTAGTTTGTGGTCTGCATCCCTAGAGATCTGTATTCTTGTTGTAACCTGGCATTTAAGCATCCTCAGAGAGAGCCACTGTTGGTAATATTTCCTATTTGGAATATGCTTAATAAATTTTTGGAGTCTCATGTCTTTTTTTGCAAAGGTTTAAAATCATGGTTAAAAGCTGTTCCCATGCCTCTGCAAATTTTTTTCTAGCCCTCAACCTAGTTGGAAATGCTAAAAAACCCTTGTTTCATGTCTCCTACAGTAAAATTGGTCATAAAAACCCTAATCGTTGAAATGTCTTCTAATTTTGTGTTACTTTTTTCACTTAAATCATGTCTCGAATGGGTTCATTTTATAGTGGTCTTATTTATTAAAATTTTCATTGCTCTAACCCCGCGGTTCTATATTTTTCCCTAAGTCCAAAGCTTGCGAGATTAATTAAATTCACTATTTGTTGAGCTAAAGTATTTTCATCGTATGGCTCTTGCATTCCCTCTATGTGAAGGTCATCAATTTTTAACCTTTAAGGCAACGCGTCGTTGCGCCATGTGTCTTTGGCGGGACCAGATAGGACAAAGACACAGATCGAAGGAAAGCTGAAAGATGCTTTTCATCCAACGGTTGGTGTATTACCTTCATCATAAAGGTGAGCGAAGGATATCATCGAGGGAACTCGCCAGTGTGACACGTGGAATTTGGTGGGCCAGAATGTCATCTACAGGGAAAATTTAAAAGGAGAACAAGTCTGATCTGATCTGACGGTTGGCGTGAATCCTCATAACCAAGATGTCATTGAATTACTCTTCAAGGGATAGTGCCATGTTTCTGCATGTCTTCAATGGGCCCAGATGTGAGTAAACAGATGAAGTAAATTGGGGGCATGTTAGAGTAGATCCAACGGATGGCGCAAAGGCTTATGGTAAAGATGCATGCATATTAGAAATCAAGGGATTGCGCCATGCTTCCACATGGAATTTGGTGGGTCCCAAAGATGATTAAAGGTTATAATAAATTAGCATTATCTTCAAAAAGATCCAACCACTGGCATTAACCCTTAATCACAAGACGAAATTTTTTTACTCATTGAGGAAACCCGCTATGTTGACATGTGTTCAAGTTGGTGGGATCACATAGCAGCGTAAGGATGAATAAAGACCAGTTAAGATAGATCTGTTCTAACAGTTTTCACAAAGCATGAGATCAAAGGTGAGGTTGTTTTAACCAATGAGGCATTGCACCATGTTTCCATGTATCTAAGTTGATGGGACCCACATCTGACGAAGAGTTAAGTAAAGATCACACAGGTTGAGAAGGATCTGATGGCTGACGCAAATCCTTAGATAAGAAATGAGTGTAAGTTAACTATCAAGGCAAAGCGACATGATGCCACATGTCCCAAGAGATGAACATTGTGAAATATTTTTTTTAGACCGTCCGATACAAGGAAAAATTAGAAACATCGACGGCTCTGTTTCAAAATACAAAAGTGGCAAATTTTAAACAGTTGTACGTTGAGCATTGAACTCAGAGGAGTAATGGCGAACGTGTGTTTTCTTCTCATTCAAAATTTAATGCTTAAAGTGATGGGATTTCCATCCTATCGATCACTCAAGTCATTGTGCATAATTGATAGCAGTTGCGGAGTGAATTAAAGTTGCAGTGATCTCGGCCAAAGATTCAAGCTTCCTATTGAACGGGTAATCTTCTGGTATTAATACTTCTGGTCATAGGAAATTTTAAAAGGAATTAGTAAGGTGCAGAAAGATAAAGATTTTATCATTCATATTAAGTTGTTAAACCTAAAATTTAGGATGTAGCCTAGAAGAGAATTCACCGGGAACATTAACTATAAAGATAGAAATATTTGTGATGATTTGTTAAAACAATTAACAATGTCCACTATTGATTCCTCGAAGATGAAGGAATTGGTCCCAAAGGATCCATGCCTAAAAATTACTGAAGGGTTATATGACTTTGGTCAGGCAGTTAGGGATGCTAAGATAGGTATGACTGGTTTGGCCTTGTTTAAGGTCCTCTATGGTTAGAGAAATGCAAATCCCCCACATAATAATGTATGGCAATTCAACCTAGGAAAATTGGTAGTGCTTGGTATTTTCATGGATATGGACATGCTTACACGTATAGAGAGGAATTATGATAGCATATCTAGAGTGGTTAGGGACAAGAATGGGAAAGTACTAATTAAGGTAACTGCACAAGAGATTAGGGAGGTTTTTAGTCTAAATGATTCAAACACTTCCATGGATAAGATTGATTTTGTTCAGTTAAAGGAATTTTAACAAACCCAAAGGAAATGCTTCAGAGAAGGGCCCCACCTGAAATACTTTGGCACAGTTGGGGATTTAATTTTGGTAGGGCCCAACACAAAAGAACCTTTCAAACTTGAATACTTTACTTTGAAGGCTAAATCAGTCTATAGGGATCTGTGCCAAATATGTGGAGATGATGAGCAAGTTGAGATGCATATTCACTATATGTTAATGATGGTTGAGATTTTGCATCCCTGTCTGGAAATAATTTTTGATTTTGCCTCATATGTTGCAGACATGATTCATGAAGGGCTGATAGGTGTCAAGAACACAAAGGTGTTCAGACCTTTTGCATGGTATTCACTGTTAATGCATGTGTTCTTGTTTAAGGGGGCAGATTATTTTGAGAAGGAAATGGAACTGACAAGATTTAAGGACAGTGAAATCATGATTGCAATTATGGAATGCAGACATGACCTAGGACAATAAAGAGGCCAGTTACATCAATTTTGAAAGATATTTTTGATGACATGTAACTGATTGAATGTTTGATAATGTTAAGTTGAAGATGATGCAAGACATTAAACCAGTTAATGGTTTGTATTGTCATTGATGTCAACTTGATATCATCTGTACGGTCATGTACATAATGCCAAAGACTTTAGAGAATCAATGGAATGGAGATTATGCTTTCAGTAATGCATAAAAGTCAAGTATTCACTAAGTGACAGACTACACTGATAGAGTGCACACCATCAGTAAAGACAAAGATAAAGTCACAGTGATGCCCGACATGCAGAAGACAGTGTTGCCTGACAAGAAAGATCCAATGATGCCCGACAGATGGAGATCTCGAAGCTAACTGAAGTTACACCGATGGAACTGGCAGTTGTCACTGACGATGAATTGTAGAATTGATCGACAGAATAGAGAGATCAAAAAATGACAAAATATCTAGCTAGAAAAGCTTGGATAGACTTAACTGATTGTTTTATTTGTTTTATTCGACCACAGTTAAGAAATTGATTTATATAGTTGGCAAGAAGATAACTACGAGATAAATCAGGAGTTAAAGTTGTAAATCAAATTGGCTGGATTGTTTTTCATACCAAGAATCAAGAATCATGAATCAAGAATTAAGGAATGTCATGTCTATATAAGAGACAAGAATAATTCATTTCCGCAAGCAATCAGATACATGGAAGGGGAGTGAATAGAAAGGAGATGCTAAAGAGAAATTGGTGAAGGATAAACTTCATACAGTCCTGATCAATCAAGCTAAGGGAGAGCTAAAGAATTCTGCAGACACCGACAAACAGTGAAGCACAACATCACAGAGCAGAAAGTGTGGAGCACAAAGGAATTG